>CM039502.1:35846146-35965190 GCA_022432975.1 Begonia masoniana
ACAATTCACGCTCTAGTAGATTTAGACCAATGTAGTTACTTAGAACTCTGTTTTTCACTGGACTTGAGGTTTCAGAATCTCCACTAACATGAGTAATGGTTGTTACAATCATGATGTAACGACCCTAATATGTACCCATAATTCCGTGTAAAATTTTTCATTTTTCTTTTTCTTTTTATCCTAATACCTTTAATTAAACTCTAGCGGACCTAAACCGAAATCGAAACCAGAATCGAAATCGGAATGGAAATCTAACTTAAAACTAATTTAAAATAACCATTTAATAAACTTAAAGCATTAATGTAAATCCTTAAACTACTAAAACGGAGAAAACAATTGGGAGGCCAGTATGTCCATTCGTCCAGGGGAAGAGCAGCGCTGTCCCGCTGCCGCATACAGCGACCGGCGCTGCAATCGCTGCATCTAGCTCGCGATCGGCGCTTGCTTGCGGCAGCGCTCGGTCGCTGCCTCCCTAGCAAAAGCGGAGAAAAAAAAAAAAATCCCACAAAGCCCGATTCGGCGCTGTTGCTGCAGCGCTTCCGCTGCACCCTTTTCAGCGATCACCGTGAGCGCTCGGTGCGCTGGCCTTTTGGTGGTTCTTTTTTTTTTTTTTTTTTTTTTTTTTTTAACTCATCAGAAGACTGATAACCCTGGAACTATCTCCAAGTCAAATTTCTGAACTTCTGTTCTTAAGGGTGTAGACATGGTTGAAACCACGGGCTGCATTGTTGTTGCATCCTACTCAACGCATCAGCTACAGAGTTAGCTTTCCCGGGGTGATACTTGATTTCAAAGTCGTAATCCTTGACAAACTCCAACCAACGTCTTTGTCTCATGTTCAATTCCTTCTGTGTGAAAAGGTACTTTAGACTTTTGTGGTCAGAGAACACCTCACATTGCTGTCCATATAAATAGTGTCTCCAAATCTTCAAGGCGAAACAACAGCAGCTAATTCTAGATCATGAGTGGGGTAATTTGCTCGTAACTCTTTAGCTGCCTAGAAGCATACGCTATAACTTACCCTCTTGCATCAAAACACAACCTAAACCAACTTTAGACGCATCACAGTAAACACTAAATTTCCCTCTTCAGTTGGGAGGGTCAATACAGGGGCTGTTGTTAACTTCAGTTTTAACGTCTGGAAGCTGTCTTCACAGGCTTCAGTCCAAGAATACTTAATGTCCTTCTTTGTCAAACCTGTCAGGGGTTTAGCTATCATGGAAAATCCCTTGATGAACTTCCTGTAATAGCCTGCCAGTCCAAGGAAGCTGCGGACTTCGCTGGCATTCTTAGGTTGAGGCCAATCCTTTACTGCCTGAATTTTGGTCGGGTCCACAGATATGCCATTAGCAGAAACTACATGGCCAAGGAAATTAACCTTATCTAACCAAAACTCACACTTAGACAGTTTGGCGTAAAGTTGATGCTCCTTCAATGTCGTCAAAACTACTTTCAAATGTTCTTCATGGTCGGCCACAGTTCGAGAGTATATCAAGATATCATCTATGAACACAATCACAAACTTATCCAAATACTCACGAAACACACGGTTCATTAAATCCATGAAGGCTGCAGGGGCGTTTGTCAACCCAAACGACATGACTAAGAACTCATAATGTCCATAGCGGGTTCTGAAGGCTGTCTTTGGTATATCTCCTTCTTTAACCTTCAGTTGGTAATAACCCGAACGTAGATCTATCTTCGAAAATACCTTGGCTCCTTGCAATTGGTCAAACAAGTCATCAATCCTAGGTAAGGGGTACCTATTCTTGATTGTCAACTTATTTAGTTCCCTATAGTCTATGCACATTCTAAGAGAACCATCCTTCTTCCTTACAAATAAGACTGGTGCACCCCAAGGAGAACTGCTGGGGCGAATAAATCCCTTGTCAACCAATTCCTGCAGTTGAACCTTCAATTCTTTCAACTCAACAGGTGCCATACGGTAAGGATTCTTAGATACAGGTGATGCCTCGGGGTATGTGTCAATTACAAACTCTATCTCTCTATCGGGTGGTATACCCGGTAAATCATCCAAGAATGCCTCGGGAAACTCTCGGACTATAGGAATATCCTGAAGCTCAATTTTATTCTTCACCCGGTCATCTATTACACTAGCCAGGTAGCTCTCACAACCACATCTCAGCATTCGGTATATTTCTAGTGAGGATATAATTGGTATCTTACTTATTTTAGGAATAGCTTGGAAGGAATAATGGTTATCATTTGGGGGTCTAAAATCAACTATTCCAGATCGACAACTTATCGTAGCATGATGTCTAAATAACCAATCCATTCCTAATATCACTTCATACCCTTTTATGTTAATGACAATTAATTCTGCATAGAGATTCTTATCCCCTAAGGACACGACGTCACCCTTAACAATCTGCTCTGAATGTAGGGACTTCCCTGATGGCAACACAACACTATATAACCTTTCAGCTGGTGAGGGTCCTATGCTATGTTTGCATACAAACAAGGTTGATATAAACGAGTGTGTGGCCCCTGTATCAATAAATGTATAAGCAGCAAAACCGCAGATCATGATGGTACCTGATATGACTGTATGCTGAACAGCTCCCTCATCTTCCATCAATGCATACACTCTGGGTACAACCCTTGCACGGTTCGGGTCTGGCGGCATGGGGCAATCTCTGACCATGTGTCCGGTCTTATCACACCTGAAACACCGGCCAGAAAGCAGCTTGCACTCACCAGGGTGGTTCCTCTGACATGTAGGGCATAGGGGCGCCAGAGGTCTCTTTCCTTTTCCCTGGTCATCATTCTGGTCGAGGGGCCTCTTCATTCCATGCTGTTGTTGCTGTGGTCCCCTGTTCTGTCGTGGCTGCCAACCTTTGTTCTGACGTGGTGGCGGCTGTGTGTCCTTCATGAGTTTCTTTGGCTGTTCGCGCTGTGCATATGCTGTCATCTCTGCCTCTTCTAGCTCCAAGGCCTTAGCCGTCACTTCACCATAAGGTACATTATGTATCCCGGCAGTCTTCACTTTCATGTACAGACTTGGCTTCAGTCCCTGAACAAACTGGTAAATCTTATCTTCCTCATCCTCAATCATACGGGGAGCAAACCGTGATAAAGCATCAAATTCACATATATAATCCGTCACAGAGCCAGTTTGTCGTAGATTCATGAACTCCTTCTTCTTATTGGCCCGAACAGTCCTATTGAAGTACTTGTCAAAGAAGGCAGTCTTGAACATCCCCCAGGTCATAGCTTCGGCATTAGCGGTGCTCTGGATCGAGTCCCACCAATGCCTTGCACTTAACTCCAAATGGAAGACAGCATAGGTGACCTTATCCCCTTCGTCAACCTTTGCATACTTAAACATGTCTTCAATCTTTCGGATCCACTCCTCAGCGTGAATAGGATCTGAAACATACCCATTAAACACCGGGGGTCGAAGCCGGTGAAAGCGCTCACCCCCATGATCATGAGTTGCGTTAGTGCTGGAGTTGCCTTGTTCTTCCCTAGCTGTCATCAGTCGTTCTATCTGGTGAGATTGGCGCATGACCAACTCAGTCAACTGAGCAATAGCATTGCTATCCTCATTGCTCTCTCTCTGTTGACCTCTAACCATCTTGGGATTCCTAGACAAATCATTTCAGACATAATTTAACTTAATGACATACACGAAATCATAAACACTTACAGTTGCTGAGGTGTGCTCAAGTGACAGTCAGTGCAGGAAGGCAGTCTGCAGAATCGGTTTTAGAACCTGGTTTTGCTCTGATACCACAATTGTAACGACCCCCGGCCAGGAGCCGTCACGTATTCATATTCTTTCATTTACCGTTTGCCTGACTTTTACTATTATTACATTCACTTACTATCTCACAACAGACTTTCACATTATACATATATTTTTTTTTTATTTTCTAAACTGGTAATAGAGGACGCAGAACCATTAAGGAAAACGAACCCTCTCGTGCCCGACTTCCACACCTCGTCGGCTCAAACTTAACAATTAACCTTCGGCATCTGCCGATGACGTCAGCGGAAGACTAAACCGTCAAACAATTAACCTTCGGCATCTGCCGATGACGTCAGCGGAAGACTAAACCGTCAAACAATTAACCTTCGGCATCTGCCGATGACGTCAGCCGGAAGACTAAACCGTCAAACAATTAACCTTCGGCATCTGCCGATGACGTCAGCCGGAAGACTAAACCGTCAAACAATTAACCTTCGGCATCTGCCGATGACGTCAGCGGAAGACTAAACCGTCAAACAATTAACCTTCGGCATCTGCCGATGACGTCAGCCGGAAGACTAAACCGTCAAACAATTAACCTTCGGCATCTGCCGATGACGTCAGCGGAAGACTAAACCGTCAAACAATTAACCTTCGGCATCTGCCGATGACGTCAGCCGGAAGACTAAACCGTCAAACAATTAACCTTCGGCATCTGCCGATGACGTCAGCCGGAAGACTAAACCGTCAAACAATTAACCTTCGGCATCTGCGATGACGTCAGCGGAAGACTAAACCGTCAAACAATTAACCTTCGGCATCTGCCGATGACGTCAGCGGAAGACTAAACCGTCAAACAATTAACCTTCGGCATCTGCCGATGACGTCAGCGGAAGACTAAACCATCATCAACTATTCCTTCGGCATCTGCCGATGACGTCAGCGGAAGACTAAACCGTCAAACAATTAACCTTCGGCATCTGCCGATGACGTCAGCCGGAAGACTAAACCGTCAAACAATTAACCTTCGGCATCTGCCGATGACGTCAGCGGAAGACTAAACCGTCAAACAATTAACCTTCGGCATCTGCCGATGACGTCAGCCGGAAGACTAAACCGTCAAACAATTAACCTTCGGCATCTGCCGATGACGTCAGCCGGAAGACTAAACCGTCAAACAATTAACCTTCGGCATCTGCCGATGACGTCAGCGGAAGACTAAACCGTCAAACAATTAACCTTCGGCATCTGCCGATGACGTCAGCCGGAAGACTAAACCGTCAAACAATTAACCTTCGGCATCTGCCGATGACGTCAGCGGAAGACTAAACCGTCAAACAATTAACCTTCGGCATCTGCCGATGACGTCAGCGGAAGACTAAACCGTCAAACAATTAACCTTCGGCATCTGCCGATGACGTCAGCGGAAGACTAAACCGTCAAACAATTAACCTTCGGCATCTGCCGATGACGTCAGCGGAAGACTAAACCGTCAAACAATTAACCTTCGGCATCTGCGATGACGTCAGCGGAAGACTAAACCGTCAAACAATTAACCTTCGGCATCTGCGATGACGTCAGCGGAAGACTAAACCGTCAAACAATTAACCTTCGGCATCTGCCGATGACGTCAGCGGAAGACTAAACCGTCAAACAATTAACCTTCGGCATCTGCCGATGACGTCAGCCGGAAGACTAAACCATCATCAACTATTCCTTCGGCATCTGCCGATGACGTCAGCCGGAAGACTAAACCGTCAAACAATTAACCTTCGGCATCTGCCGATGACGTCAGCCGGAAGACTAAACCGTCAAACAATTAACCTTCGGCATCTGCCGATGACGTCAGCGGAAGACTAAACCGTCAAACAATTAACCTTCGGCATCTGCCGATGACGTCAGCCGGAAGACTAAACCGTCAAACAATTAACCTTCGGCATCTGCCGATGACGTCAGCCGGAAGACTAAACCGTCAAACAATTAACCTTCGGCATCTGCCGATGACGTCAGCCGGAAGACTAAACCGTCAAACAATTAACCTTCGGCATCTGCCGATGACGTCAGCCGGAAGACTAAACCGTCAAACAATTAACCTTCGGCATCTGCCGATGACGTCAGCGGAAGACTAAACCTGTAATATCCGGCTTGTACGGTATTTGTATAAATATATTTTATTGATATTTTAATAGAATGTGACATTTTTGGTAAATATGTCAAATCAGGTTCCGTTTTAACGAAAAGAAAGCGTCATTGCGATCCTGACAACTAATTGGAATTTTAAGGAAATTATGGGAATTTTCGGTGATTAACCGCTATATTCCGAGTAATTACCTCTATGGTAATATAAATGACGTTTTAGTAAAAATAACAAATGGGGTCCAAATGGAGAACGGACAGTTTTGATAAAGCCCTGACGACGAATATGAGTTATTGGCAAAATATGGAATTTTCGAGAATCCAGATCGTTGGACGATTAACGAAACGAAGGACGAAACAAATAGAATTAAGTAAGAAGGGCAAAATGGTAATTTGCAAAATAATTATATTAAAACATCACAAATTCCTTCATTTCCCCTCACTTCTCTCTTTCTCTCCTTTTCTTCTCGGCTACCCACGAACAGAGAGCAATTTCTCTCTCGGCCGCCGGCGTGTTTCCTCCGTTCCGACTCCGTTCAAGCTCTGTTTCTCCTCCGTCCTTCACGTTTTCTTCCTCTCTCGCTACCCTCGGTATGTAGCTTTAGTCTTCGGTCGTTTATTTTGAGTTTTGGTTCGATTTAGGGTTAGGGTTTAAATTAGGTTTTCCGTTAAAAACGCGATTTAGGCTTCGTAATTAATAGGTTAGCTATGATTAAGTATGTATTGAACGTATTTGACGTTATCGGACGAAGATAAATCGATTTGTGAAAAAGTTTAAAAATCCGAGAATTTTAGGGTTTTCGGAAAAAGTTCGATTGCTCGATGAATTAGCTTAATAAATCGAATTAAAGCATTAGGAAATATCTTTAGTTAAGGTTTTGTTAATTTGGACGTTTAATAGCTTAATTCGGTTTAACGGCAAATATCGTGTTTTACCTCAGACACGCGACTCCAGTGGACGAAGCTTGAGATCCAGCGCGCTCAAGGTAAGTTCTCGTGATTTGCTTGACCGAAAGGTCTACACCATACTCGTCGTTGTATCAAGGATCCTTGAGGGTTCCTTGGTTTACGTTGTTTAGGTTGGGTAGCAGGTTAGTTGGTTATAGGTTATGTTGTATTGTCTTATTAATATGTATGTTGTTTGTTTACTTTTCCGCTGAATTAACTGTTCATGCATCACGTATTTCAAATGGCATAGAAAATGAATTTCCGCACGTGTTTTAAGGAAAGAAATGAACCTCTGTAATTAATGTACGTAATCTGTATCTGTATCTGGTTACGCAAGGTGGGGCTCAGGCATGGCTGTAGGGTTTGTGAGCATGTACCCCCCCCTCCTCTAGGTGGAAAGTGGTAGTTCGACCGCGGAATGTATCCTTTCCATTTAGAGGGCTAAGATCTCGGTAACAATCTGTCTGTGACTCTGTAATCTGAATCTGTATCTGTTTCTGTATCTGAAAGGAATGAAAATGAATCTGTAATCTGAATCTGTATCTGTTTCTGTATCTGAAAGGAATGAAAATGAATCTGTAATCTGAATCTGTATCTGTTTCTGTATCTGAAAGGAATGAAAATGAATCTGTAATCTGAATCTGTATCTGTTTCTGTATCTGAAAGGAATGAAAATGAATCTGTAATCTGAATCTGTATCTGTTTCTGTATCTGAAGGAATGAAAATGAATCTGTATCTGTTTCTGTATCTGAAGGAATGAAAATGAATCTGTAATCTGAATCTGTAATCTGAATCTGTATCTGTTTCTGTATCTGAAAGGAATGAAAATGAATCTGTAATCTGAATCTGTATCTGTTTCTGTATCTGAAAGGAATGAAAATGAATCTGTAATCTGAATCTGTATCTGTTTCTGTATCTGAAAGGAATGAAAATGAATCTGTAATCTGAATCTGTATCTGTTTCTGTATCTGAAAGGAATGAAAATGAATCTGTAATCTGAATCTGTATCTGTTTCTGTATCTGAAAGGAATGAAAATGAATCTGTAATCTGAATCTGTATCTGTTTCTGTATCTGAAAGGAATGAAAATGAATCTGTAATCTGAATCTGTATCTGTTTCTGTATCTGAAAGGAATGAAAATGAATCTGTAATCTGAATCTGTAATCTGAATCTGTATCTGTATCTGGTTACGCAAGGTGGGGCTCAGGCATGGCTGTAGGGTTTGTGAGCATGTACCCCCCCCTCCTCTAGGTGGAAAGTGGTAGTTCGACCGCGGAATGTATCCTTTCCATTTAGAGGGCTAAGATCTCGGTAACAATCTGTCTGTGACGTAATGAAAATGAATCTGTAATCTGAATCTGTAATCTGAATCTGTATCTGTTTCTGTATCTGAAAGGAATGAAAATGAATCTGTAATCTGAATCTGTATCTGTTTCTGTATCTGAAAGGAATGAAAATGAATCTGTAATCTGAATCTATATCTGTTTCTGTATCTGAAAGGAATGAAAATGAATCTGTAATCTGAATCTGTATCTGTTTCTGTATCTGAAAGGAATGAAAATGAATCTGTAATCTGAATCTGTATCTGTTTCTGTATCTGAAAGGAATGAAAATGTATCTGAATATGAATCTGTAATCTGCACGTTTTATGAATGGCATACGCACGCATGCATCTGCATTTACGTAGCTTACTGAGATTTCAATATCTCATATGTGTCTGTATGGTGTAGGTGACGTTCTAGGTTACGTCGACCCAGGTGAGGATGATATTCCTCCTCCTGATGTAGGAGCAGCTGATGGATGATGCTCGTGGGAGTGCGCTGGGCAGTCGAGGCGCTTTTGACCCGTGGGGGATCGTCTGTGTATGTATTCTGGGGGTTTTTGAGACATTTTGGATTGATGATAAACTGTATAGAACATATTAGGTTGTTTGGTCTGGTAATTGATAGGTTATTTTGATGTTTGAAAACGTTTTGAAATGTATTTTGGTAAAGGCTCGGTATTGAAGGATACTCAGTTTTTAGATATAACCACGCGATTTGTTTTCTTAAGATTAATCCGGTTAAAAGTGTGTATAGAGCGTATTTTGTGATCTGTGTGTAAGAATGGAAAAATGGGGAATTCTGCTCTTTGGAATCACGTTCCAGAGAGGTGAAAATGTTAGAGTACAAGGTTGATTGCTCTCTGGAAATCTCAAAATTTCCAGAGAGTGATGTCGCTGCTGAGTGCAGCGATGTCGCTGCACACTGCGCAGCGACTGGTCGCTGCTGTGTGCAGCGACTTGTCGCTGCACACCCAGCAGCGACCAGCGTCTGGTCGCTGCTGTGTGCAGCAACTGGGCGCTGCACACATTGCAGCGACCAGCGTCTGGTCGCTGCTGTGTGCAGCGACTGGGCGCTGCACACATTGCAGTGACCAGCGCCTGGTCGCTGCACAGGGCAGCGACTGGGCGCTGCACACATTGCAGCGACCAGCGCCTGGTCGCTGCACAGGGCAGCGACCAAGCGCTACTGCCTTATCGAGGGCAGAATTCCGATTCTGCCCTCCCTTCTTCTCATTTGTTTAAAAGTTTTTAATAAATGTTTTTAAGTTTTAATTATTTATTAAAGGGATGTTTTAAATGCTTTTAAAGTTCAGTTCTAATTCCGATTTCAGTTCCGATTTCAACCTCAGTTTAGATTACACAGTAAGTTTTATTTAAAGAATAGAAAAGTAAAAAATTATAAAATGAAAAATTTATACGGGTAAGTGGGTACGGACATAGGGGTGTTACAAAACCGTCAAACAATTAACCTTCGGCATCTGCCGATGACGTCAGCCGGAAGACTAAACCATCAAACTCTAACATTCGGCATCTGCCGATGACGTCAGCCGGAAGACTAAACCGTCAAACAATTAACCTTCGGCATCTGCCGATGACGTCAGCCGGAAGACTAAACCATCAAACTCTAACATTCGGCATCTGCCGATGACGTCAGCCGGAAGATTGCCTCATCCAGCTTCCGTCTTACGGTAGAGAACACTAAATCATCAAAGGACTCCTTTCAACTGGAAGAAAACACAACTCATCCAAACGCATATAGCGGAAGACTTAAGCAACAGATCATTCATAAATCTACATAATCATTCCCTGACTCAGTGATCCACTAGACAGTTTCAAGCTCAACGTTTTAAAATAATCTCATCCTACTTAAACTACCATATCCTTTAACATACTGTAACATAAGAGTTTAAACCAGGGGTCATAAATCGCCTCTCCAGTCCCGGACTGTCACCTTGAGCATCCTCCAGCAACCAGCCTTAAGCATCCTCTTAGAACATAACATCCTCACCTGAACCTTCTTCACCTACACCATAAGGTTTAACTATAAGCCTAATGCTTAGTAAGGAATGCATGCTGACAGATATACATGAGTACACAATTTAAAGGGACATAATTCATAAACCATTCTTCATTCATGTTCATCTTTATCATTTACATAACATGTATTAAGGCAGGGAACGAGGGAGGAAGACAGGGGTACATAGTCATTTGCCTATCGCGGCAGTCATACATAATCATTTGCCTATCGCGGCAATCATGATACATCACTCGGCCTCCCCAGTGGGAGAATTCGCGAGCCATACATATCATTACTCGGCCTCCACCAGTGGGAGATTTCGCGAGTCATACATATCATTAACTCGGCCTCCACCAGTGGGAGAATTCGCGAGTCATACATAATATAGTCTTTTCCCCGTTCTGCACTTAATCATGGTTACATTTACTTTTCATGTTCTCTACTTAATCATAAACGTGGGCATGATGCATAGACATGAGGTTCATAGAGAAAAGTCATACCATAAGGACAAGTAGAACATCCTGTAACTTTACATTTACTTACATAACTTCTTCATATCGTGGAAATAACAAGTCATAGTTAATAAGCTAACATCTCAGTGATTCCCTAATACCCTTGCGGTGTAGGGCCCTAGTGGCCGGAAATCTTAATACATTCACTTACCTGGATTCCTTAGCAATCCGAACTTCCTCTCTTTAACTTCTTCACCTAAAACATGTACATTACAGTAGTTAAAACAAAGTCCTAGTAGTCCTAATCATAAACCACCCTAGGATCTATTAGCTAAAGTCATTCTGATTCCTCTGTTTGACACACTGCAGTCTGAAATCCGAAACTAGGTGGACAGGTTTTTCCATTGATTAAATCCGAGTTGGTTACTTAAAATGCTCAGAATTGATTCGGGATGACATTTCTACTCTCAGATTAAGAAAATCACAAACTGCTCGGCCACTGCTAAAAATCCGAACTCAGTGCCGAGCTGAGAACAGAGCTCTATTTACTAATGAATGACTACATTGTCCATTTCATACCTCGGGTGTGGATTTGCAGAGAAAAGCAAGCTCGAAACCGGTCGTCGGCAGAGGAAAGTTCTGGTAGCCGAGAGCAAGAACTTGGGAGAGAAGAAATCGCCGAGAGGGAATGTCGGCTACAGTGGCAATAAATGAGATTTAAGGTTTCCATTTCCTATTTATACTAAATCCATCGATTCTAATTATAAAACTGCCACCTAACCTAGTTTTACTCAACTTGTAATAAATTTGTCTTAACATTAAATTTAAATCATAACGGTTAAATAAGAGGGTGACAATGAAAATGGTCAGAAAATCACCTGGCCGAAATGTCGAGTGTTACATAAAGTTATTAAACTTTAAATCGAAGTGAAACAAGTTAAATTTATAATAATAATTGAATGAGATGAGTTCAATAAAATTTTAAATAACAAAATAAAGCATAATCAATAGAGAGTAGAATTAGTAGAGTCGATTTCCCTTCTTGTGTGAATTTTTACTACAGATGTGTGAATATGTTGCAGCAAACAAATTAGATGATATAATATTTTCATTTTATGGAGGCTTGTTAAAGTTATTTGATTGACCCTAATAATAGTTTATTTCATGCTTAAAATAAATAAATATTATATGGAATTCAATTAACCACAACTATAAATAGTGATGTGAATCAAACAAAACGATATATAACCGTTTGAATTAACCATATAACAAGTGTAAGTTAATATTTCACACAATTCAATATCAATATTAACTCTTATTTACTGTTAAGTAATAATAGAAAACTAAGTATTTATTCATGTCTTTCGTACACTAAATAAACTAGTCGTTAAAATATATTGAATTATCTAACTTATTTATGCAATAATTCATAACAAAAATATTTAATTCACATCATTTTGTACTCTCTCTTTACAGTCACTAAATATTTAACTCATGGAAGAAAAAAAACACATTATCAACTTAATTCTAGAAATCAACATGTTGAAAACAAGAAAGAAAATAACGCTAATATTCTTTTCACTGCAATGATGCGAGGATGCTAGACAATGTTGTACTGCAATCCAAAACTTCAAATACTACTTGAATTTTCGCCAGATAACTCTTCTGTTTTGCCTTTGTATTCTCTTCTTTTTTTTTCTATCTTTTGATTGTCTCGAATTGAAAGCCTTCTTACCTCTAGAATACATACGCTCTCTATCCAAACTTGAAATTTTAAAAAGCCAGAAGTAGATTCTCTCTCTCTTGTCCTTCAACTTCTCGGTCGCCAGATTTCCTCTCCAATTTTTTAGCAACCCCTTCTCTCTTATCTCTATAAGCTTTCCTTGTAACCACTCGTGACCTGTCTTTTATACTTTAAAAATATCTAGCTTCTACAACATAATTATGCATAAAATAAATTTTAGGCAAGAGTTTTTCTTAAAATTGAATAAAAGTAGAATTATTATACATAATACCAATATTGCGTTATGTTGAAGCATTTTGTAGCAAAACTTGATTATTAATTCAATCATCAATTTTTGAACAATCTTACGTAAATATATACTCATGTAATAACTTTTTTTCAAGAGTGATCAACAACATTGTCACCACTTTTGTGACGACCCTGACCCCATGCCAGGGCCGCCACGGCCTAAGCTGTGTCGTGCATACATATTACCCTCGCCCGTTCTCATAAAATTTTTCATTTTTCATTTCGCTTCCTTTTTGTTCATTCATTCTTCATTAGAGAACGAGCTCGGGCATTCAATTCATATCTATCGACGTTTGGGGTCTAATTTAAAACGTACTCAAAATGACTCGTCTAAGGTCGAGAATCATCAAAAGAGACTTAGGACTTCAAAACATGTCATGTGGCATGCATGGGGCGCGCCCCAGCATACGGCGCGCATGCCGCACGCTACCACCGCGCACCTCACCGCGCGCCTACCGGCCAGCATCCACCGCTAGCGCCCAGCGCCCTCGCCCAGCGCCCTGCAATGGCCGATCGATCGGCTAGCGATCACCAATCGATCGGCGATCGCTCTGGTCTACATAACCAAGGGTTCACCATCCCAGGTACCACTTGAGCTAATAGCTCCAGTGGTACTCCTCACTTGTAGCCTAGGTACTAGTCCCTGAGGTCTTGGGTTCGAGTGAGGGGAAGGCAAAAACTCCCTTCAGGGGGGCAGAAGATCGTGAGTACACGTGGAACGGCTTTCGGGAAACCACGTGGCAGGACCCTGTGTGAGCCGGGACTGCACGGCCTGGCCCATTGGGGGATTTGGTCGTTACAAAAAAGACATCTTTTTGTAACAACCCGCCGGGCTCCCCCGACAGGCTGTGAAATCCGGCCACTAGCCAACCGACACTGCCACGTGGTTTCCCTCAGGCTGTCCCACGTGTACTCACGATCTTCCCCCACCACCTGGTAAATGGGGGTTTTTGCCTTCCCTGGGATTAAAACCCTAGCCCCCAGGTCTACATAACCAAGGGTTCACCATCCCAGGTACCACTTGAGCTAATAGCTCCAGTGGTACTCCTCACTTGTAGCCTAGGTACTAGTCCCTGAGGTCTTGGGTTCGAGTGAGGGGAAGGCAAAAACTCCATTCAGGGGGGAGAAGATCGTGAGTACACGTGGAACGGCTTTCGGGAAACCACGTGGCAGGACCCTGTGTGAGCCGGGACTGCACGGCCTGGCCCATTGGGGGATTTGGTCGTTACAAAAAAGACATCTTTTTGTAACAACCCGCCGGGCTCCCCCGACAGGCTGTGAAATCCGGCCACTAGCCAACCGACACTGCCACGTGGTTTCCCTCAGGCTGTCCCACGTGTACTCACGATCTTCCCCCACCACCTGGTAAATGGGGGTTTTTGCCTTCCCTGGGATTAAAACCCTAGCCCCCAGGTCTACATAACCAAGGGTTCACCATCCCAGGTACCACTTGAGCTAATAGCTCCAGTGGTACTCCTCACTTGTAGCCTAGGTACTAGTCCCTGAGGTCTTGGGTTCGAGTGAGGGGAAGGCAAAAACTCCATTCAGGGGGGATTTCAGGGGGAGAAGGTCATGAGTACGATATGTAACGACCCAACCCCCTGATGGGCCAGGCTGTGCAGTGCCCCTCGATGGGCCAGTAGCTCAAGTGGTACTCCTCACTTGTAGTCTAAGTACTAGTCCTTGAGGTCTTGGGTTCGAGTGAGGGGAAGGCAAAAACTCCATTCAGGGGGGAGAAGATCGTGAGTACACGTGGACGGCCTGTATGGACACACGTGGCAGCTGGCCCATCGAGGGGCACTGCACGGCCTGGCCCATTGGGGGATTTGGTCGTTACAAAAAAGACATCTTTTTTGTAACAACCCGCCGGGCTCCCCCGACAGGCTGTGAAATCCGGCCCACTAGCCAACCGACACTGCCACGTGGTTTCCCTCAGGCTGTCCCACGTGTACTCACGATCTTCCCCCACCACCTGGTAAATGGGGGTTTTTGCCTTCCCTGGGATTAAAACCCTAGCCCCCAGGTCTACATAACCAAGGGTTCACCATCCCAGGTACCACTTGAGCTAATAGCTCCAGTGGTACTCCTCACTTGTAGCCTAGGTACTAGTCCCTGAGGTCTTGGGTTCGAGTGGGTAGGGAGGCAAAAACTCCCTTCAGGGGGGCAGAAGATCGTGAGTACACGTGGAACGGCTTTCGGGAAACCACGTGGCAGGACCCTGTGTGAGCCGGGACTGCACGGCCTGGCCCATCGGGGGGTTGGGTCATTACACGATAGCTGCACGAACCGAAACCTGGATAGTGGTACGTCCATGAGGGCAAGCCGGAAGGTGACAAGTCGTTACAAATTTTCCAGTAGAAAACACTCATTTTCAAAAAAGATTGATGAAACTATGGTTTAAAGATATGGGTGATCAACAACCTACAACTCAAACCAACGACCTCATGTGGCGGGTTGCTAAGATGTAACCCTAACCAGATTTAGGGACTCTGACCAAGAAATGCTAGAAGTTGCCTCAAATACCAAAATGCAAAGACAACTACTCATCTGATCATGGGTGCACAACAACAATCTTGACTTAGTTTATCATATCCCACGATAAAAAACCAAGTTATCGGAACCAATCAATATATATTTACTATGCAATGTGAAAAGATAAACATGAGGAATCTCATATTTATGTATTAAAAATCAATGTCGCGTTAGATAAGATACGTCCTTATTTTTTACTCACCATACAAAAATACATTTTGAAAACTATAAAGCACACAAACAGTAATTTAAACCCCCAACCTACTAACTACCTCCCACCATATACCATTATGTTTGCTATTGCACTCACACTTTGGTTTGTATTGGAAAATTTACGACCACCAAATTATAAATCGCCGTATCAAAACAATTATAATACCCAAATGACATAGATAGATGATGAGAACCACAGATATATCATTGGTTTGTATTGGAAAATTTGCGACCACTAAATTATAAATCGCCGTATCAAAACATTTATAAGACCCAAATGACATAGATAGATGATGAGAACCACAGATATGTCAAACCTGAGATCCTTCAACAATGCATAATAGAAACTTAGAAACGCCTTTGAAATCAAGTATAAGGAACTTGACCTCAATCGAACCTTGCCAACGGAACCAAAGTTATCAAACAAGGAGTTTGACCCGTAACTTAATTTGTAGTTAGAATCAAAGCTATCATGTTGATCTTTTAAATTTTGACTTGAAGGAGATCTAGTTCTTCACAAAGAACCAAAAAGAAAATTCTCACAAAGAGTAACTCAAAATCTTGTATATTGATTGTATAATGTTGTAAGATTTATGTCTTTAAAAATGCTACAAAATATCTTAATTTAATAAAAAAGTAATTAAGAAACATCTAAAGATTATGAAACTTAACAAATTAATAAAAAGAAACTAGAGTAAAAACAAAGTGAAATTAGATAACCAAACAAAAGGAAACTTTGATTACATAACAAAAAAAAAAATTAGACCAATTTGATTGATGAATTTCCTGGCTCTCCTTCCGAATTTCGTGCCCCACCTTCCTTTAAGAATTAGTAAATAAATTGTTGTCAATTTGATAGAGAAAATAAAACTCTGCACGGATTTTGCATGTGCATGTTTTGTTGTTGTGCTTTCATCCCACTTGCCACTAAATCTTTAAGTATTTTTCAAGTATCTTCGATCTTTCTTTCCTCTCAAGCATGCTCTTCAATATTTAATAAATTTATTAATTTCAGCTCTTGTTGAAAAAAATCTTTTTCTTTGATTTCTAGAATCAATTCATGTAAGATTTTATGCATTTTCTTGATTCTTGATTTTGTCATTGGGTCTCCAATATCTTGACATAGATCTTTAACTTTAAGATTAAAATTGATTGCACTTTGATTCACATCAATAGATCTCACAACTAGGGTAGAATCAATCTTGAAAATGCATAGTTATGAATTCTTGATGGCAAGTCGAGTCTACCTTTGGTGTTGTCGCCTAAGCCCATTGGGCATTAGAGCGCCTTACTTTGGCACTAGTACCAATCATGCGTCGATCTCGTAGCCCCTGAATTCTTATCTACTTCATTAAGCTCATTAGGCTAGGTAAGTAAAACTTCACTAAACCTGCGTCATTGGCCAATTAATGAAGCTAAAGTCTTTTCTGTTTAAAATATTTTATTAACACTCTTCTAAATTAAATTTTATCTAAATTCATCAAACTTTATTTTAGTCAAAGAGCCAGAATTTTACTTACATTAGTTGGGTAAAGATTAAATTAATTCCTAAGTATTTTTTCTTAAGCAAAAGAACTTTGAAGTTACATCATAAGCAAGATGGACCTTGACATCAAATTTTTCGTCAAAATGCATTTGATTGGTGCATGGGTATTTAAAAAATCATATTTTATTACCACATGGGAATTTTACATAGTTGAATAAAGTAAAAATAAAACCTTGAACTATTACCTTAACGAGTCACGAGTGTGAATCAATAAGCTTTCATGGTAAATGGATTTAAACTCCACAAACATTGATTAATTGGTATAAATAATAAGGTACTCTAATCAATTTAGGACGTTCCATTGATAATTGTTGGACAGTTAAAAATAATTATAAGGGAATTTAAATAGAAATTAAATATTGAACGTTGGATTGATTGTCTGTGATGAACGGTGTTAAAGTCTTATAATTAAAAAGGACTAAAAGAGAGTGAGACGATGGCAAAATCCTTCCATGTTTCATTTATTTGTTTCCATATTTCGAAGAATGTTCTTTAAATATGGACTACACACAACCACTTTTTCTCTCTCCCTTTCTTGTTCAGTTGCCGAAATATTTATTGTTGTTTCAGAACACATATCACTTTTAATATTCCTCTCCATCACTTCCTCGTCCTTTCAGACTTCCTTTTATGCCATTTTTTGTACGAATCTGAATCTCTTTTCTGCAGCTCTCGGTCCTTTTTCCGTTCTGCTACAAGGTTTTCTTCACTGACGTTATTAGTTTTTTCTGTTTGTTCCATTAGATTCTGATCTTCGTTTGCAGAACAACGGATGTTTTGTTTTTGCTTTCTGTGTGTGAAGATTCCAGGTTGAAGAAGAAGAAGTCCAAGTTGACATGTCAATGGCTCCCAGATCAGAACAATATTCTAGCTTTGTTTCCATCCCAAGGCTGTGGCTTCTGTCTTCCCTGGCATTGGTTGTACTTATTTTGATTGGTTTGCTCTCTCTCTCTCTCTCTCTCTCTCTCTCTCTCTCTCTCTCTCTCTCTCTCTCACTTCCCAAACTATGAGAGCAAAGAAATACAGTAAGGAAGAATTTTCAGTTTTTTTTTTTTTTTGCATATTTTCAAATGTTATCTCCAACATGCAATGCAATTGATCCAATACTGTCATTCTATGGTTTTATTTTTCGGTGATTATCATAAAAAAATTATATTTCAACGGTAAGGCTATTGAATGGTATTTGATATTTGCGGCTGTTGTTAATTATGAAGGGTGCAGTGAAATGGTTGAGTTTAATAAGGCGATGGGGATTTCCAATGAAAGAGGCAGCACTACCTTTACTCGAAAGCTCCTCCAGTCTTATGGTATTCCTCTCTCTCTCTCTCTCTCTCTCTCTCTCTCTCTCTCTCTCTCTCTCTCTCTCTCTCTCTCTCTCTTACTGTTGGGCTTGATCTTTGTTAATGGTCGACCAGATCCTTAATATAAAAATGAGTTATATTTGCTTATTGCATGGAAACGTAACTAATAAAAATACAGACGATGGGGGCGACATGAATCGCATAGGAAGAGAATGTTCCAAGAACGACATTGCAATATTTCAAGGTCAAATCCCTCCTCTTCCCAACGGAATTCCTGCATTTACGGTTCAGATTCTCAACTCGTGTGTCTCCGGCTGTAGCATCTCTGACATTCACGTCAACTGCGGTTGGTTCAGCTCGGTGAGACTCGTTAACCCTCACATTTTTCGAAGGGTCTTCGTCGACGATTGTTTGGTCAACGACGGGGAGCCGCTTGGTCCTGGGGAGACCCTCTCTTTTCAGTATGCTAATTCTTTCCGGTACCCTCTCTCGGTTTCTTCGGTCGCTTGTTTGTAATTATGTAGAACGCACTTTCGATATTATATGCATCGGTTTAAATGAACTATAATGACTTCAATCATGGTGTCTTTGTGTTCTTGATTGCATGGTCAATGTTCGCTACATGAACTTAAAAAGTAGAAAGTTTTGAACTATTTTTAACATGTGACAGGTGTTAGTTTCGTGTATTTTCTTTAATTTTTGTAATTAAAACTTGTGAATTCAAATTCATAGATAAGTTAAGTTCGTTTTAATTCAGAATACGATGATGTAATATGAAAACTGTGTGACTGATAATACTTGTTATCCACAAACATTATACCCTGTATCGACGAACATAAAACTAAACTCTATATTTTTTTCATCCATTCCGTCTCAAATCTTTGATCTTCCATTTCATCTTTCTATTTCGTCACTCAATCATTTCTAATCCAAATTATTATTCACATATGCACTGTGCTATGTGGTTAGAGACAAGTTTGAACATGAGAGTGTTAAGATTACACATAGATGATCACAAAACTCTCTTGATTATAGCACTGGCAATGCATAGTGAATTCTCCCCGTGAATATATAATGTTATATTAACACTTTAATATTACGTTTTACTGTGACAAATACGTGTCATTTACTCATTAATTTATTATTTAAATTATCATATTAATGAATGAATGATAAATAAACGGTACATTATCACGTGAGATAGTAGTATAAAATTAGAGCGTAATTAAATTAATCAAATAATTTTGGAGACTTGCTAGACTTCATCTTTGCATTACTATTAATCAAAGAGTCTTAATGGCGCCACGTGTCATTGAAACGTAGGGGACTAAAACACTCCTCCTTTATTACGAGATTGTCCTTGCTGTATTCGTTTATTTACTGTTCTACCTGACTCGGTCTTCCCCGCTTTCAACTCTGCCTCTTCCTACGTATTCGCTGCCTGCAAAGTTCTACCTCTCCACCTCACTGCGACCGCCGCTGAACGCTCTTTCCATCTTGTTTGGTAATTTATTTGTGTTTTCTGTCGATCTGGAAATACCAAGTGCCGGAAAGAGAGCTAAGACGGCGGTTTCTTTGCCTCTGAAGCTCTCATTCCGGTCTTGGTTGCATTTTCTTTTCTCTCCGGCGTCGTAGCCTTTGATCAAAGTTTTCCTTCTTACCTATTTCTGATTCCTATTCATTGCTATAACTAATTGACCTTGTTCTTTAGTGGTCGTCTTCGATTCTCTCTTGTATTCTTCCTGGCATTATTGGGGTCTTCCTCCTAGTTGCTGCTCTGTTCATTTTCTGCCTTTTCTTCATAGTTTAAAGCAGCTTTAAGCGGATTTATGCCACCTAATTTCTGCGGCTATTTTATCTAATTTCTGTGTTCTGATTTTTCTCTGTTTCCCTTATAATTTTCTGGGAACAGAAGCTTCCACCTTGAGGGTTCTGTAGGCGGGTGAATAGTTTGTTCTTATCTGGGTCGGTTGAGTTTTAAACAAGTATTGTTTGGGAAATTTCAGATGATGTAAGAAGATTAATTATATTCATAGAATGGCTGTGAGTGACCCTAGATTCGTGGCGTGGGAGGAGCACATTATATGCACCGAGAGGGGTAAGCGAGTGGTACACTTTTACTTGAAGGATTCAGCAGGGCATTCGATAGTTGCGGTGATAGGAACTGAGAGAAGTATAAGGCACATGGCATATGTTGTCTCTGATGAGTTTGTGAATTTTTACTCGTCAAAAACATCTGTTACTACGTGCATGAAATGGCGAGCTAGAAGAGAAGTTGTGGATTGGCTTGCAACATTACTTTCTGATCCAGAAGACACTTTAAGTATGTGCTTACTATTTTACAATATTTGAATTCCATTTAATCAGTGTTGAATTTATAATATTTACTCAGAATTTCGACAGCTAATTTGCCAAAACCAAATTTTATTTTCCGTAAATGACCAAATTTTATGCTTTAGTTTGTTTAAGAACGCCGACACTAGATACGGACTCTTGTGCCTTTATCTTTATTGCCAATTAGTAAATGAACTTTGTGTAACTTCTTAGCAATAATGAACAAGAAGAAATTCTTGATTACCGAATTGATTTAGAGAATGTTCAGAGTAGCCTTCAATTTTATCATAATTTGTTCGCCTAGTGGAGTTATGCTTTAACTTTTCAAGGTTGTATTATAATTTGTTTATAATGACAATAGGAAAATAGATTTTCATATGGACATTTACAGTTGAAAATTTACCCTAGATTCTGTTCAGCTCTTTAGCACAAGAATATGTAATTACAGCGCTGCATATCTTAACTCTTCACAAAATCAGAATTAGGGCAAATACAGTCAATTGATCTGATCTATTAGCAAATTAGGTTATTTTCTTGTTAAGATGAACAAATGTTCTAATGCGATTAGCCTTAAATTGGTGGATGGAATGTATTGATAGTGATAACTTGCATACCACATTTTCGTATGTGTAATATCCCAAGACTTCTTTCTGTAAATAAAAGTTAATGTCTGTTTTCCTTTTTAGTTGAGACGTTGATTTCACATGTCTTTCCTTAATCATCCATCTTAACAGCTCTTCCTCTTCTAGTTTTTTGCTCCTTAAACCTTCAGACAACTTTCTTTGTTGATAAATGAAATGCCGTGAAACCCATCTGAGGGAGTAGGTGAATTGTGTATGTGTTTCAGTCATGCTGTGATGTCTCAGCATTTCAAGCTCTGAAAAGGAAATGGATAAAATATTACCATCTAATTCTTACAGCTTCCTTTTTTCTTGGGATCATTTCATACAATCTGATTTACTAGTTTTCTTCTCGTCTTTATCATATTGCGTCATGACTACCTGTTTTTAGTCCCGAGCCATCTCATTCTAGCTTTGGAAAGCTAAATTTAATTCCTTATTTGCTCGTAGTTTCCTTATTTTCTTGGTCCCTTCTTTTTTAAGTTGATGTATGGCATTTGATGATCAATTTTACGGTTATGAGTATCGCTATCATAGATCAGATTGCCATTCTAGTTTATAATACAAGGGAATAGCTCTCTTCTTTGTGTAAGTTTTCACGTGCAGTTGAGGATGCATAAATTCTATTTTTTTAATCACCTTTCTTTCATACTTTCCACTTTCTACCTAACTAGCTTCCTATCAGCTAGTTACTAATCGATTGTTCACCTAATTACGTTTCCTTGCCCTTGAGCTACTGTTACTGTTTACTCGGTAGCTGAACTAACTCAAATTCCATTTACAGTGACTTTTTTACTTGCCTCAATTACAAACATCATGTTTTTAAGTATATCTTGGGTAATTCAAGAGCAATAAAAGTTTGGAAGTGATAGGTTTATGATTGCAAGTCTGACTCATAGATTATGATCATGGAGATTGCTTATTCATTTTAATCCTTTCCTTGTTCACACTTAACCCAGACGCTTATGAAAATATTTGTGAAGAAAAGACAATCTACTTATAACTCTTCTTTTCTTATATGACACTTTTCTTGTTAGTTTATCAATAGTTGGAAGTACATACCTCGTTCTTGGCCATTGGAGAGAGCTTCAAAGCAATCTACTTACACATACTAGTTCCCTGGATTATTTTTTTTAACTAACAACAAAGAATATATATTAAAGCCTGCGAAGGGAAGATATACTTGCCTTGGTCACTGGAAAGACCTATGAGCAACAGCGAGCAATAATAGTAATGTTCTTTTTAAGTTTTTATGTCTGTGCAAAGATTGACTGACAACCAAGGCTTTTTTTTTTCTCCTAGAAATATAGAAAGCTCTATGATTGACAACGGCTGCAGGCCTTTCACATTTGCTTTTTAATAGTGCGAGTAATGTGGATAAAATAATGAGTTGTAGACAAAAAATTGAACATTGCCTAACAGATTTTACAACTTTTAGATTAGAAAACAACGGATGGATTATGCCCCTCGTTGTTCTGTGATATTGATATGAGCAACATTTTTTTCCATTTTGGATAGATAATTTCTGTTTTATCATTTTGTATTAGACACCAAACTTATTCTTAATAGTGACGTACGTTGTTAATAATCAGATATATCCCATCCTGGCAGCGAAAATTTGTGCTTTGATAAGTTATTCAAGTCCTTAAGTCAATATCTACATCTTTACTGTTAAACTCATTCAAAGTCATTGGCCCAATTTTAGCCAAAAGGAGAGATGGACACGTACATGAGATAGGTTAGAGTTAAAAAGGATATGAAATATATATCCCCAGATCAATGAGAACAACTTTAACTTGTTTGAGTGGTATTTTCTGAGGATTTTGGTATTTTCTTGACAGATTCCATGCAAGACGACTTGACGAAGACGATAAGTTCTCGACATTATTTACCAGATCATATGGTATCTTTCTATCACATTTTGTTAAATTCATTCTTTCCACTATTAAAAATTTGAGTCTTCATCATTTGCTCTCTCTATGCTTAGGCTCCAAGGAAATTAAAAGCTCAAAATTCAGACATTGATTGGTCTGGTATCCCATGGATCTGTGCCAAGCATCTCAAGCACTATCCAGCCTTTTACAGAAATAGAACTGCCATATCTGTGAGCACCAAGATAGAGGAATTATGTTTTGTATATTATAATTCTAATATAATCATTCCGCTGTTCACTCTATTTATCCTCTTTTTGACTTGCAGAATTCTATTATGATTTCCTTTTTTATTGATATCCAGGTCCATACCTTTGTATTTATAATGGCTCAGGAAGAAGTCAACTACCTTGGTTATTTAGAAGATATATATGAAGATAAGAAAAGGCAGAAGAAGGTGAAAGTGCGATGGTTTCACCACCCCCAGGAAGTTAAATGCCTAATCCCTCAGTTGAATCCTCATCCAAGAGAAGTTTTTATCACTCCTCATGTTCAGGTGATCAGTGCAGAATGTATTGATGGACCTGCCACTGTGTTGACTCCTAAACACTACGAGAAATATTTGAGTGTTTTCAGAAATGGGTCGTTATCTGGAATCTTTATGTGCTTTAGGCAGTTCAAAAACAATAAGATCAAAGCCTTTGCTCTTACTAAACTACGCGGTTATTCTTGCCAAGCAATCATTTCTACTTTAGAAAGCCCACTTGTCGCCGAAGAGAAAGGGCATGGAGATCTAAACGAAGTATCAGTTCAAAATGGTAGCTCAAATTCATTTCTCGGGAATCAAATTATTATGGGCAGACCAGCTTGTCGAAAGTTGAAACTAAGATTATTGAGAAAATCTATGGGAATAAAGGTTACAAAAATTCAGCCCTACGTGTCTTTTAAAGTTAATGAGAAGATTGAGCTGCTTTGTCAAGATAGTGGAATCAGAGGTTGTTGGTTTAAGGGTCAGGTCTTGCAGATAACTCAGAAGAAGCTGAGAGTGAAGTATGATAATTTACATGATGTGGATGGATCGAGAAATTTAGAGGTGTATGCTCTTGTCACCTGAAATTTAAATGATAAAGCTTTTGAGAGCTTTAATTGAATGGAGTCATACTCTTTCCTCTGCTTAGTCTCGATCAGTAAAATGATTTTATTGTTTTCTGGGTTTGATGATGTAAATTTCTGGAATCAGATGGAGAGTTGTAAATTAATTTTATAGCATATTACACTCCCGATCTATCCATGTAAAATTCTATTCCATACACTACAAGCTTAGAGGTTAAATTAACTTGATCTGGTTTCTTGAATGTAGGAATGGGTATCCGCATCTAGAATGGCAGCTCCTGACAAACTTGGTTTGAGATGCAGTGGCCGCTTGACAATTCGGCCTTGCCCCCCTCAAAATTTTGCGGTGTATAAATTTCTGGTTGGAGATTTGGTCGATGCTTGGTGGAGTGATGGCTGGTGGGAAGGCATTGTTATAGGAGTTGACTGTTCAAGGGATGATATTCTCAAGCTTTACTTTTATGGTGAGACACAATCTTCCTGTATTGATTATTTATTAGATTTTTCTCTGTTTTTGAAAAGACGTAGTTTTCTAGAAACATAACTTTGTAATTATTAAAAAGGTACATATAAATGTGTTAGTTAAGTTATGCTTCGTGTAAAATTCATTGAATGGTAAAATAAATTGTTTTGTAACGTTGTGTCAGATGAAGAAAAGTCGATGTCATTCCAGAAGAAGGATGTGAGGCTCTCTAGAGACTGGTTTGAGAATAGATGGGTGGATATAAAGGCCAGAGCAGATATTCTTACTCATTTATCTAAACTTGTTAGTCCAAGCATGAACTCCGTTGTAGTCTCTACTAAACCAGAGAGATCTGAGATGACTGTCATGAATCCCAAAATTGTTGAAGCTCAAGAACAGGAAATTCAGAGTCTATCTCCAAACAACGATCTTCGGGTAATCAAGATCGATGACGGCAAAGATAACAAACATGGTGGCAATGACAATGATATGAGAGAAAATGGAGTTGTGGAAAAGGATGGCGAATCCATGGAGGAATGTGGAGCAGAGTAGGGCTGTGACAAGGTAATCTAATGGAAATTATGAAGGAGTTTTGACCATTTTTGGTACACCAAGATAAGGAGACTTTACAGACAGGAAATATGGAGGGTACATTATATAGCCTAGTGTAGTGGTTTCGAGGTATAACGTCTGTTTGGAACGACCGTCGTTGTGAGCCTTCGGTGCTTTCTAAAAGTCCAATTGCAGTAGATTTATGATTAATTTTTTAATGAGAAAAATGTGTTAATATTCTTCATTGCTGCTAATCGCATGTATCTATTACGCATAAAGGCAGAGCAATTTACCAAAGTTTTGAGCTTTTCTGATTGGACGATAGCATGTCCTTGTTATTTCTCAGCTTACATATTTTAGGCGGTATTATATGGTATATACGTATATAAAGTAACAATACATGCATTGATTTATTCCACTACAACTTCGCATCTCTTTTATCTCATTATAATTTATCGAAATCTAGAGTCAGTAAGTTTGAAAGGGTATTTTCTTCTATTTAGCGAGCATAAGTTCATGCATATCACAAATTTTGAAAGTTGCACAAAACATGAATTTAAAAATTATTCTACTTTATTTATAAATGTCAAAAGTCTTCTAAATATGAGCATAAAAATGGGTAAAACTACAAGTAGTATGAAAATGAGAGAGAATCAAGAGAGAGCAATACCCTTCTTGACAAGCATGTCATACACACGATCAACTTTGGTTGGTTCTATCTTGAACAAATGATGAGCATCAGCTTTCTTATTTATGCTCCCACTAAACATTCCCAGCGACATCATCTCTTGCATCTTCATATACACCCGCGGTGCCAATGTCATCTCACAACATAGCTGTTTTTCCTGTCAAAGATCAACATTCTCACTGACTTAATCAAACAAAACAGTTGACTTACAAGTATTTTATATACAAATACTAACAGCTTCAGAGAGTAGATCGGTGCCGTTAAATCCAATCATATCAAACTCATTGACAGTCCCAGATGCAGCCTGTCCCGCCACTCTTGAATTTAAGTCTTTTCCAGCAGATTCCAATGCCTGAGAATTTTCTACAACTCTTCGCGCACTTTCTTCGGCTTCCTTCTTCTTTTGTTCAAGATACATATCTGCTTCCGCTGATGTTCTACAACCGGCTGTCCGAGCTTCCTTCATGACAATTTCATAAATGCACGATCAAGATTAAGGTAATATTTAGGCAATAAAATAAAAGCACAGCACTCAAACAAAAAAGTAACATCAATCTACAATAATTAGGCAATAAAATAAAAGCACTCAAACAAAAAAGAATTCAGAGAAATATACTGCAGTGTATTTTTTTTGTTCTATCTTCACGAAGTACAACCTAATATTTATACTTCTATGTTTGCAAGGGATAAAATAGAAAATATATAACTAACTTCCTAATCTATGAGAACTTAAACTGATTTTTAGAATCTAGTAGAAATAAAACCTGTAACACCCGACATTTAACCTATGTAATTATTCCCCGAACAATTAAGCGGAGTTATTCTGATGTTAATGCAACGACTATTTTTAATGAAATTGTTGACGTGTTCAATTGAATAAGGGTGATTCGTAAAACCGATTCGACGAACTAAATAGTAAATTTAGTTGAAAACCAATAGTTAGAAATGCATGGTGGGGCAAAATGGGAAGCCAATTAAGGTTGGTGGGAGGATGTCAAAAGATGATTGACACTTGGCAAACTTGTAGAAGAAGTCATACCTTCTTCTTCCCTTCTCTTCCCCTCTACGTAAAACACTTTGCATTTTCTTCTTCTTCTCTCTGTTTTCTCTCTTCCAGGCGACTGCGATATTTCCAAAAATTTCCTTTCTCCTGTTTCCTCCAGTTACAGGTAACCTTCTACGATAGTTAAAGAGTTTAGGTTAAACGTTAGTTCTTTTTTTTTTGAAGTTTAGGTTAATGTCCGACTTTGCGTACTCTAGGTTCGCGAACCACGGTTGTCGTGCGTGCAAAGCTTGCTGCATTTCGGACAACAGGTAAGTTCATGCATATAAGTTGGCCCTTAAGGCCCTACAGCAAGGAGACACTAGGTTTTTGTTCGGGTAGTTAGGTCGTAGGTTATGCTTTAAGTTAAACGTGTTCTTTTTGTTCTGTTTCCCGTAGTTTTTATTCTGTCACCTGTATATGTTGAGTTTAAGCATCATACATGTTCATGCATACACGTTTTCAGGAAAACCCTGTAAATGTTTTCAGTACCAGATTTGAAGTTAAGAAAGATAAAACCTATAATGTAATGTATGGTTAAGTGTGGACGAAGACTGGCATCCTGTCATCCTGTCATGTACTCCTGTTATGTCCTGTTGTGGCATGTACTCCTATTGTGCCAGCTCTTCTTTCCACTTATACCATCCTGTCCAGTGAACGTAATGTAAAGTAATGTGATGTTCATGTATTTGAAAATGTTCATGCACAGCATACGCATCACCGCATTTCATGTTTTTACTGAGCTCTAGGCTCATATTTGAACTCCATGTTGTAGGTATGGATCCTCCAGATGAGGACTTTGTGCCTCAAGCTGATGAGTTGGGGAGGTTGGCGGATTGAGCTCATGGGGTTTAGTTGCTGTAGTCAGACGTATTTCTGTCTCGAGGTTTAAATTTTAAAGTGAATTTCATATCTGGAAACTCTGTTAGGATTTTGGTGTTTTCGTTTTAAAACCCTGTTGGGAACTCTGTTGGGATTTTTGTAATGTATAGGTTTTGGTGTTCAAGTTTTTAAACCTCTGTAATTGACAGTTGAATGCATCTTTTGATTTATTCTGGAACTGCTTGGAATTCTCCTCTTTTAGGTTGTGTATGGATTGTCTCGAGTTTTAGAGCTATCCATGCAGTTTGTTTTCTTGCACTTCTGTCATGTTTTCATGCATGTTTTAAAACTGTGTTTTGAATCGGGTTTTTGTGAAATTTGTAATTCCTATGCCTTCTGTTTTCATGCTATCTGTTTTTAATGTCTCCCTGTTAAATATCTCGTCCATGATAACGTCGCCGAGAGTCTGTCTGTTATTTTAAAAGTCCAAGGTCTGCCTGTTATTTTAAATGTCCACGTTGCCTTTGAAAATAGTCGTCCACGCCTTCTGTTTTATGCCCTTCAGTTTCTGTCCTTCGAGTTTTAAGCATTTGGCTAAGTGTTTGTCATTCTCTTCTGTAAAACAGTCGTCCACGTCCATTCTGCCTTCAACATAATGGCCTATTTTGCTTTCGGTTTCTGTCCTTTATTCGGCTATGTGTTATCGTCCACGATAACTTCGCCGAGAGTCTGCTTTGTTATTTTAAAAGTCAAAAGTCTGTCTGTGATTTTAAACGTCCACAGACTTCTGTGTCCACTATTTTTGTCTTTTAGTGCAAACGTCCACGGACTCCTACGTCTACTATTTTAGTCTTTTATTGTAAACGTCCACGGACTCCTGCGTCCACTGTTTTAGTCTTTTATTGTAAATGTCCACGGACTCTTGTGTCCACTGTTTTTGTCTTTTAGTGCAAACGTCCACGGACTTCTACATCCACTATTTTAGTCTTTTATTGTAAACGTCAACGGACTCCTATGTCCACTGTTTTGCCTCTGTTATTTTAAACGTCCACAACCTCTGTTATTTTAAAAGTCCACAGCCCTTGTTGTTTTTTTAAATGTCCACGGCTCCAGATTGTCCACGGCTTCTGTCATCAAATGTAGCCTTCCACAGTATGTCTTCCAGTTACGTTTTCCATTTTTATTTCATGTTTTATTCTTCTTATTCACTCCAGTCGTCCATTTATGTTTCCTATTTTTCCTATCTTCTTCTGTTATTTATTTCTATAACCCGGTTCTATATTATTTCCCAGTCTTCAATTCCAGGGAGGGTTTTTCTATGTTTCTTCCTGTAGTCTTCGGTCTTCTATCACAGTAGTCCAAGTTTTAATACGTCTTCTGATTTCTTGTCTCTCGATTCTGAATTCTGTTAAAGTTTAAAAGTAAAGTTAAAAAAAAAATATGTCATGTTTTAAAATGTCCGGAGTGATGGCTTGGCTCTCGGATCCCGATCGGGACCGGGTTTTGGGCTGTCACAAAACCGATTCTACACTCCCCATCAAGCGGATGGTATATGTTATACATTCCAAGCTTGTCTATTAATCGTTCAAATATGAGTTTAAAGAGAGCTTTTGTAAGAATATCTGCAGTCTGCTGTGTGGTAGGTATGTAGAAGATTTCGAGAATGCCTTCATCAATCTTCTCCTTAATGAAATGTTGGTCAATCTCAACATGCTTCGTTCTATCATGATGGACGAGATTATGTGAAATTGAGATTGCAGCTTTGTTGTCGCATCAAATAATAATGGGACTTTATTTCGGTATGTGTAGTTCTTCAAGGAGTTGCTTCAGCCAAAGAGTTTCACACATACCAAAAGCAGTGGAACAAAGCTCGGCCTTGGCACTACTTCTTGCTACAACGGACTGCTTCTTACTTCGCCAAGTGACCTGATTTCTGTAAACGAAAGAACAATAACCTGAAGTGGATCTCTGATCATTTGGACACCATTCACAATCAGCATCAACGAATACTTTAACATTTCTCGTGACTTGTTTTATGAACATTAACCCTATGCCAGGAGTTCCATTTAAATACTTCAAAATTTTATTTGCAACATTCAAGTGACATTGATATGGTGAGTGCATAAATTGACTAATGCAATTCACCGAAAATGCGATGTCCGGTCTGGTATGTGCAAGATAAATCAACCTTCCGACAAGTTGCTGAAACATGTTTCGGTCGACTGGTGAATCTTCTAGATTTGTCACAAGTTTTACATTCAGATCTATGGGAGTATCAACCGGTTTACATCCAATTAACCAGGTGTCTCTTAGCAAGTCGAGAATATATTTTTGTTATGAGACAAATATTCCTTCCTTTGACTCAATCAATTTCCATTCTAAGGAAAAATCTTAGTTTTCCAAGATCCTTCATTTAAAATGTCGCTGCAAGATGTTTCTTGATCCTTTCTATCTCTTCAAGATTATTACCAGTGATTATAATGTCGTCTACGTAAACTATAAATATGAAAATCTTATGCTTTACTCTATGATGAAATAGAGTATGGTCAATGTGAGCTTGATTGTAGCCAAGCTGCTGAACAGTCTTGGCAAACCTGTCAAACCAAGCCTTAGAAGATTGCTTCAGACTGTAGAGAGCCTTCTTTAGACGACAAACTCAGCCTTCTTTATTCTTGTTGAACCTGGGTGGCAGATCCATGTACACCTCTTCTGCTAGATCGCCGTTGAGAAAAGCATTTTTGACGAGTTGGTGAAGTGGCCAATCTAAGTTTGTTGCGAGAGGTAGCAATACCCGAATAGTATTGATCTTTGCCACAGTAGTGAAAGTCTTTTGGTAGTCAATACCATAAGTTTTAGTGTACCCCTTGGCCACAAGACGTGGCCTTTATCTTTCAACCGAACCATCACTTTTGTACTTAATCGTGAAGACCCACTTACAATCAACCGGATCCTTTCCTGCAAGTCGATTGACTATGTCCCATGTACCATATTTTTTCAAGGCTATGATTTCTTCATGAACTGTTGTACGCCACTGTTTGTGTTGAAGAGCCTCGTCAATATTGGCCGATACTGTTGTTTCTGAGAGATTGGTTACCAAAGCACGCATATGTCTAGATAGATGAGCGTATCCCAAAAAATCTAAGATAGGATGTCGAGTACACAGACGAGTACCTTTGCGAAGTGCGATTAGCATTTCCAATTGCGACAGCTTAGTATTTTCAGAATCAGAACTTGAGGCAGACAAGTGAGGTGCTGAAAATACTAGATCGAACTTGGTTTCTACGTGCTTTCTTCTGCTGTAAGTCAATGGAAAAGTTTGAATGGGTCTGGAGTTTTTTTGGTACTAGAGTGATACAGAGAGATATTTGTGGCATTTTTTGTGGTGATTGTGGATTTTGCTGATTTTGAAAAAAATCAAGAAACAAATTAAGAGAATACGCCAGAAACGTCGAAGGGAGAAAGTTCGATTCTGGGTTTTTCGGAGTTAAGATTTCTCGAAGAGAATCTAGCTCTGGATTTTGCGGAGTTGATGAAGGAAGAGAATCTGACTCTGGATTTTCCGGAGTGAAGATCTCCAGAAGAGAATCCGGCTCTAGATTTTTCGAAGTAGACAAAGGAAGTGAGTCCGCCACCGAAGGAAGAAGGAAGAGGAAGAGGATTTTTCTGAGTTGATGAAGGACGAGTCCTCTGAATTTGCTGGAGGAGAATCCGGCTCTGGATTTTTCGGAGTGAACATCTCTCTCTGAGCTGGATTAGGAGGTGGATTTTTGGCCCAAAAATATTCTCAATTAGTTAGAGAAATAAGTGGGTAAATATTTTAAGAAGACTCCCCCCCTCTGTAGATGATTTTGAATAAAAGATTGATGTTCAAAAAAGGTTACATCTTGAGAGATAAAATATCTTATTGTTGAAGGAGAACAACACCTATAACTTTTTTTTGTGGAAGAGTACCCAACAAAAACGCACTTGTGACTCCTAAGATCTAACTTAGACCTAAGATGATTATGAATATGAATGAAAACCAACATCCAAATATACGTAAAGGAAAATCAGAAAAAACATGAGATGTTGGAAAACAATTTTGAAGAGTGGAAGTCGGAGTTTTAAATTTTAACACCCGAAATGGTAGCCGATTTATTAAATAGCAAGCAGTTAAAATAGCATCCCCCATAAGTATTTAGGTAAATTGCTAGTAAAAAGAAGTGCTCAAGAAACTTCTAGAAGATGACGATTTTTTTTTTCGGATGCACCATTTTGTTGTGGTGTATGGACGCAAGAGCTTTGATGAATAATACCTTTTTTTGAAGAAAAATCATTCAGTGAGGAATTAAAATATTCGATTCTATTATCAGTTTGAAGAATTTGAATACGATAGTTAAATTGCGTGAGAATCTTGTTATAAAATTGTTCAAATATATATGTACAACTTCAGATTTGTCACGCAAAAGAAATATCCAACAAACACGAGAGTGGTCATCAATAAAGGAAATAAACCACATTTTATTTGAAATTGAAGAAATTCGTGAAGGACTCCACTGGTCACTATGAATAAGGTAAAAAAGTTTCGAAACATGATATGAATGAATTGAAAAAGGAATCCTAGTGTGTTTAGCTAACTGGCATACTTCACACACAAAGTGATCCAAAGAAAGAAACAATCAAGGAAATAAATGACGCGTATAAGACAAACTAGGATGACCAAGGCGGTGATAGAAGTAGCTTTATTTGGTGGTGACGAAGGGAAGAGACTGAACCACAAACAACTTGACAACAGTGAACCTAAGAGTCAATACGTAGAAAGTAGTACAATCGAGCTACCTCAGTAGCTACCCGAGTCCCGATCCTAAAAAATACATAAGTTTTGGGAAAAATTAGCCACACAGTCAAAATCCCGTGTCAGTTTGCTAATTGAGAGCAATTTATACGACAACTTAGGAACTAATAAAACATTATGCAGTAATAGATTGGGACTAAGAGTCACAGATCCAATTCCGACTACTGGTGAAACAGATCCATCCGCCAACATAACCTGTACGAGTACCAGAATATCGACTGTATGAAGAAAAAATATTACGAGCACTCGTCATATGCTCAGAAGCACCATAATCAATAATCCAAGACTCACCCGATGTGGTTGACTCATTCACAGTAGAGGAGGAAATACTGTGAGCCATCAAAGATTTAGAGAATGAAAACAATTGACCAATCTGATCGAGTTGTGCCTTAGTAAAGATCAAAGGTGATAAGAACGCTGCATTGGATTTAGCTGCAACTGGAGGCTTGGATCCGTCGCTCTTGCGTTGACTGCGTGGGACCCAATCTGTGGGTTTGCCATGAAGCTTCCAGCAAGTTTATTTGGTGTGGTGGGGTTGGTTACAGTGATCACACCAAAGGAATTTGCGAAGGCCGCGAGAGTGAGCAGTCATGGCTGAGGCATCGGAGTTAATGGATGAAGCAACGACCATGGAGGATCCACCAAGCATGATACGGCGGCATTGTTCTTCACGACGGATCTCCGAAAAAACAGCATCAAGACTCGGGAGAGGTTTAATGCTTAGAATGCGACCACGAACATCATCGAGAATGGGATTGAATCCGGTCAGAAAATCATAGGTCCGTTCTTTTGTAAGTAATTTGCGATAGATCTCATTGTTGGTGGTGTCAGTCCAAGCTAGTTCAGTAATGAGATCGAGTTCCTACCAGAATTTGGTAAGAGAACTGAAATATTGAGTGATTGTACACCTTCATCTTGACGTAGATTTCTAAAACGATGTCATAGATCGAACATTTGTGAATAATCTTCCAAATCTGAATAGGCCAAGGTGACTGCGTCCCACATTGCTTTCGCCGTAGGGTAGAGGAGATAAATCGCAGCAATGGTGTCATCCATCGAGTGTAGGAGTCGTGTCATCACCATGGAATTCTGAATATGCCAAGTAGCAAAGGAAGGGTCGGTTGAAGATGGCTTAGGAATGGAACCATTGAGATAGCCGAAACGGCCCTTCCCTAAAATGATAAGTTGGACGAATCTGGGCCATTGAAGGTAATTCCGACCAATAAGTTTAAAGCTAGTAATTTGAAATGGTAAAGAATTATCAGAAGCAGTGGGAACAATTTTAGGGTTTGATTGAACAGTATTCGAAGACACGTCGGAATCATTTATCCAGCTCATTTAAAAAAAAAAAATATTAGTCTTCTCAACTGAAGAATGTTTTTATAGCTCATATACCATAAAAGCATTCAAACAGAAAGGAATTCAGAGAAAAAGTACTGCAGTGTATTTTTTTTATTCAATCTTCATGAAGTACAACCTAATATTTATACTTCTATGTTTACCAAGGATAAAATATTAAATATATAACTAACTTCCTAATTTATTAGAAATAAAGCTGATTTTTAGAATCTATTAAGAATAAAACCGATTCTACAAGAAACATATCTAGGAGCACATAGTTGCAGTCTCAAATATGTGACAATAAACAATATTCACGAAAATAAAAGTTCTGGCTAAGCCAGCATGAAGTGTAAGAATCTGTAATGCAATTTGTGCCCAATCTGTATTTTGATTTTGTGGTTTGTTTTAGCTGATCTCGTCCTTGGTTACTTTGCTTTGTGCATTGTATTGCCTATGGTATGTCCCTAACACTTGTCAAATTTGTGTTTTTCTATAATTCTTGCAAACCAGCCGAAAAAAGAGCATGAAATCAAGATCTTCTGGTAAGTTAGTCCATTAAACCTAACATGTATGTCTAGTGATGATTTGAATAAGTAAATTAACATTAACCTACCACCGTAAGCTTTTGATATTAGCGGTAATTTAATAGTTTTCAGAGCTTTAAACCATCTTTTAAAGGGCTGACACTTTCCGGACATTTTCATACCTTCAGCTCTTGAATTCTTTTCAACATTCTATGCTCAGCAAGCACTGCACGTATCAACTCTTCATGCTCTTCCTTCGTATGAAACCGCATGTAGACGTCATATCGACGGCATATTCCTCTCTCTTCAGGAGACAAATTCTTCTCAAGAGAATTTGGATAGAGTAAATTTCTCTCCAGTATAAACTCCTTCCTTCTTTTTCTCTCATCAAGCCTGCCAAAAAACTTCAGTAATTAGATTATTTTTCATGCGATCTATAAAGTTTTGATGTCACAAAATAAATGATTGAGGAATGGACAGTTTTACCGCTTTGAATAAATGCGAAGCACACGCAATTTCAGCTCCCTCTCGTCGTCATTGTCAATTTCCTTAAATTCCATCTCGGCAAGTAGCTGCTCAGCGTCATTATCATATTCAGGATCAAACTCATGCCTCTTTGGGTTATAACCACTCAGTTCTACTAAAGAAGGACCATCATTTCCTGACAAATGTATATTCAGCCCTTTGAAACTCCTCTCACTTTGAGGATCTGTCATTGCCATTGATTGAATTACTCAGAAAGAAGAAAATTAAGAAAATAGGATTCCAAAAATTAATTCAAGAGCATTGTTCAAGATTGCTCAAAATATTGCCTTAAATTTAAATCAGCATGGAAAATCCCGTGATTTTTGGGTACATAAAATTAAGAAAGAATCACTTAATTCCTTTCCAAAATAGCTCACTATAGCCGTCTCTCTAATGGAAGAATTCTCACTTCGAAATTTGCATAGAACTCAAAACTTTATTGTTATATGATGGATGAAAAACAAATACAGATTTCCAAACTAAGTTACACAACAAGATTGGAACTTATTTCCAAATTTGGACACTAACATGAACCATACAAGCAAGTAGAGAATACACACCAAGGCAACTCCCCCAGCTCCCACTAGACCCCACCACTAGAGGGGGAGGAATAGAAAACATCTTCAATCAAACTTGAAGGGGAGTGTTCAAAATTGGTCAGAATGTTACCTAAAACACCACCTAATATTGACTAAAATCATCACGAAAACCCAGTGAATTTTGAGTTGGGAAAGAATCACCTGATTGCTTTCCATAACAGCTCACTATAGTTGTATTTGAAATGGGAGAAATTTCACATTTTTTATACATAATCTTAGCGATGTACTTAGCTATGGGCAACCTTTCTTAATTTGGATGTTTCCTAATCTATGATTTAGTGTACCTATAAAAGTAAATTCATTAAGTAAAGGACGATACTGAGACTTTATTCCTAAAATTCTACAAGGAGTTTTGGGTGTTGTTTTTTTTTTCTGTAACTCAACCCTTAATTTCATTCTCCTTTCGAATAATAGAAAACAAAAGTTTCATAGCAATGTTCCACAATTTCTAAAAACAAAAGATGTTTCAAAAAATTAGGATCACTATAATTTTAGAACCTTGAACTGTTTCCAGAAACAATCAGTTTTCAAAATTTTTGGAAATATCTTCCAAACTCTGTGAAATCATGAAAAATGTAAAGCAAAGGTAGACCACATATCTTACAATTATAAAAATGAAAAAATAAAGCCGACCTTCCACTTTGACCATGCCAATGCCATCTTTGACATGGATGTTGTTTGATGCCTTCTTGTTAGCAGACTTTCCTTTATTTGGGATGCCTACATCTGAAATTTAATGGAACTTATTTTCAATGTGTTCATTACGATGAGGCATCATTTTAGCAAAGAGCTTAACAAAAGTTCTATTTTTGAAAGCAGTTTTAAGTTGTTCTGTATATACAAGAAACTATTGCAATCAAAATATTCTAATTTCATAGAAGAGTTCTTAAAAACAGTTTGTTTCCTGAAAGCAGCAAAAGAATTGTTTTCATAATCTGACTTTGGTATCCTTTGTACAAGAAATAAACTAATAAAAGCATCTTTTCTTTTCAAAATTTCTTTGGTTTCAAAGAAGACGTTCAAATTTTTCATCAAACAAATTATAAACGACTCACCTACAATATGGCTTGACATTAAACGACCAGAAGAACAAACTTTATGAGGATCCTCAGCCCTGAAAAGAAAGCATGAAACCGAATTCAAAATTTAAAAATGGTTGAGAGAAAAGGAAGCATTATCTATTCGTCACAAAATAAGAGAATTGAAAAGAATACTTGATTCTTGGATGGGAAAATGGGGATTCTTCCTTCAAAGTAAGATCTCCAAGCACTGAAATTCCAGCTACAGTAATGATTATGAGAATTTGAGTAATCTAACAACATAAAAGAGTAATCTAGACTAATATACTACTAACTTCAAATGCTAGAAATTTCAGACCAACCACATGCGGCCCACCCCAGCCTTTTTAGTTGCAATAGTGTAAGTATGTCACTAGTACAATATGAATCTCAAGAAAAGTGAAAAACAAATATACCTTTCTTGTCGTCCCCTTGTCCTTTGGCCATTGCAAGAAGCTCCTTTCTATTCTTTCCAACCACATGAGACATGTCCTAAGTAAAAACTCCATATTATTATTATGTGAGAAAAACAAAGTTAATTAATAATAGTTAAAGAAAATGTCTTACAGGAAGAGGAAAATAAGGAGAGTGCATATATACACTTGCATAGTGTTCTATGCAGTGTTTTTTAGTCTTTGTTCCCACATGTTCGGCAACTTCTGTCCAGTTCCAGAAGCCATACATTTCTATTCCCTATAATAGAAAATTCGAATCGCACTGTCAGAGTAAATCTAAAGGAAACACTCTAATTGTTGAAGAACACGATTACATGACACTTTGTGTTGTCTTACAAAGCAAGCAACAACATAATGCGTAAATTTGGAAAATTGATGGAAAAATGAAGTATTGATGACCTGCGAAAATAATGGAGGGTTATCACGCTTTGAATGAAACTAAAGTACCTCTAGAAGTAGAATCTCATCATCTGCATTCCAATCAGGGCAAATAAGAGGAAACGATAAGTTGTCCTGGTATAGGATACACCAAAGCAAATGCCAAGTCAAATAAATGTTTTTATTAGGTAAGCAAGCTAAATAATCATCACTTATTTACTCTATCATAAGCACTACATGAGAAAATAGAAGTCCATCACATTAGAGAAAAAATATTTAGGCCACGTATGAAAATTTTTTTCGAAAAAAAAAAAATTTCTTGTTATTAATAAAAAACAAAAGGAAACATTTGTTATGTGTTTTAAAAACTGTTTCAGAGAAGAGCACAATTCTAAAAGTCTGTTATCTGAAAACAAAACTTGTCAGAAACAATGCATCCAAATGTGCTTCATGAAAATACTATGAATGGTAGATAGATAGACACAGACTTATTTTTAACATTGAAAAATATTGTTGAAGCAAAACCTTATTCATGGTAGACCTAATTAAAGGTTGAAAGGAAAAACTCTTTATGATAACAAAAAAGAAATTTCAGAAGAAAAGAATTAACAGAAAATTGAACAAAGAAAACTTGTCTATCTTCTATCCATTGGTAAATCTGAAATTTAGACTTCTGTATTTCTCTCTCACTGATATCTAACCTGTAATAACCCAATAATGAATATTTTTGTAAAACTATAAGATATTATAAGAGATAAGCAAACTAATCGTCCATTTTGTGGAAAACAAAAGAGAACAAGAACTATTTCTAACCTAGAATTTGGAAATATGGAGAGAAAATATTTAGTTGCATCACTAACCATGACCCTGTAAGGGTGATTACTTTTATGAGGTGTCACCTCAGCTCCAACAGAAAAACATTCTATACATAGATCAAAGTCAGGGCACATTGCACATTTTATTCGGATTTTTCCTGTAATGTCTTTGTTGCAGTAGTTGCAATGATACAAAGCCTTTTTCCCTTCACTTGCTCCTGGACCTGCATCCGAAAAGAATGAAAGAAATTATTAATAATTTTAAACTCATCAGCTGATAAGAAGCCATATAGCCGCCTTTATATGAAATCACATAATGCAAAAACACAATCTTTTCCATTTCATTTTAAAGTAACAAATTACGTGAAAATTCACCTGCAGCTGCAGATTCTAAATTTTCTCCACTGGAAGCATTCTTTTTCCTCCTAGATCTTCAAGAAAAAATTGGAGTGTTTTGATAAGTGATAAAGCTACAGGCTGGAATAAATGAAATAACACAGGTGACACGATTCAATTTTCATAAACACAAACATAAAATCATGATAACCATTTTGATATGAACACCATAGAACACAAGCATGCGGCAACTCAAGGAAAAAAATATATAGAATACTTAAGTAAGCTAAACTGAGACAGTACCGAATTGCGCCTAGTGAAAATATTTCTTAGTAATCATTCTTTCACAGTTGATAAAGCTAAAAATTCTCAAATCCCATTCTAACACTGGTCAGCTTGTTAGGTTTCCTCAATGCCCTTCGAGTGCGACGCAAATCTGTTACCTTCAATAATTTCTGTCTTCTTTCTATTCAACTAAAAAATCTAGCGCCTTCTGCAATATGTCATGACTATTGGCCAAATTCAAATATTTGTTCCTTATTGGTGTTTAAATAGATATTTTAGTTTTGGTGATGTCTTTTCAGTTAGGATTGGGTGAATGAGTTTTTAAAAAGAGATGAGATGGAAAAAGAGGACATGATTGAGGACGTGAACTCTCTCTCTCTAGCTATTTTCTTCCCGCCAGTTGCCCTTCTAATCTCATTTTTCTACTTCTCTCGGATTGAGTTGTAACAGGCCAAATATTATTGACAAAAGTGAGTTTCTCAATTGTCGATTTATTTCAATGCGTAAATTATTATGACAATTTCAATAATCATGATGTCTCATTATGCAGTGAAAATATCAGTAGATTACACTTACCGGTACATAACAAAAAACTACTGAGGTCACAATAAAGGAGTATCATAGGATTAGTAGAGATTAGCATAAACAGCTATAACACCCTCTAACAAAAAAAAAAAAGCAACACATTCACTTATATGAGTGCGCTCTAAAGAACCAGGAAAATTAGCTCCAATGCGACTAAATTTCTTATCTCGAAAGTAATAGACAAACAAAGATACAGAGGCATAACTAGAGCAGAATCAACCTCTGGGCAGGATCCTCATCAGAGTGGAAGTTTCCTCGAGATCGACCCATTGATTGGAGAAGCTAACACTGAACAAAAATGGAGTCGCTGGATCAATGGCAACGATCATAAACGAAGAAAATAAAGACTCGGGATCAATTCAGCCAAACCCTAGATTTTTCGGACCTTGACAAGATTTCTTAGAAATCCTATTCGCTTTCCGAATGGGTATCAGTGATCCGACGAAAAGTTTCAAAATTTCAACAATTTAGAATCTTTTCTAATCGTCTCGAACTGGGTAATGGATATGATTTGGGTTTTGATTACAAAGCTCAAATCACGAAGCTTTTGATCAAATGACTTGGTTAACGAATGAGTTTCGTGAACTTCTGCTATGGTTTTGTCGTTTAAACAGAGGTAGAATTAGGAGTTTAGATTGCACATACGTGGCAAATAAATCATTATAAATAAAATATTTACTATATATTAAACTTCTTAGAAATTTACCAAAAAAAAACCTTAAACTATTGATTTTTTTTTTAAAAAAAAAAACCTTAGATTTTCGATCTTAACAATTCAAATATTAAACTATTAAAAACCTAACAAAACAAATCCTGCCGGTCAACCGATCTTCGTCTGTTCTCAAAAAATGTCATAGAACGAACGGTCGTTCTTTGACCAACGGTCGTCCATTATTTCCAAGGTCACGTGGCCTTTGACACGTCGAATCGGACGCACAGGATGGATATGGACATCCTCTGTTGCATGTGCGGTGCATGGTGCTTAAGAACAGTCCGCTGTTTCCGGAGACCAACTGTAATATCCGGCTTGTACGGATTTTTGGATTTAATATATTATATTGACCCTTTAATAAAACATGGCATTTTGGTAAATATGTCAAATCAAATCCGTTTTACGAAAAAAAAGCGTCATTACGGTCATAATGATTAATAGGAATTTTAGAGAATTTTGGAGAATTTTCGAAGTAATAACGCAGTATTCCGAGTAATTACCTTGATTGTAATGTAAAGGACGTTTAAGTAAAAATAGTAAACGAGGTCCAAATTGCGAACGGACGGTTTTAATAGAACCTAAATAATGAATAGGGGCTGTTGGCAAAATAAGAAAATTTGGAGAGTCCGAATCGCTAAACGATTAACGAAACGAAAGACGAAACAAATAGAATTATGTGCTAAGGGCAAAATGGTAATCTGCCAAACCAATTTTATAAAATCACAATTCTTTCTTCTCTCCCTCACTTTTTCTCTTCTTCTCTGTTTCACGAAAACAACAGAGAGCTATTTTCTCTCTCGGCCATTCGACGATTTCTCCAATCCGACTCTGATTCGCGCTCTGTTCGTTCCGTTTTCTTCGCGATTTCTCCTCCTTTCGCAACCCTAGGTATGAGCCTACAATCTTAGAGCTTTTATTTCGACGTTTACGGCGTTTTAGACAATTAGGGGTAAGTGAATACGTGAATATGAATCGCCATGGGGGGGCGATTGCATCGCCACTCCCTGGAAAATTTCCAGGGAGTGTGGCGATTAGTCGCCACAAATTGTGGCGACTGATCGCCACAGGCGATATGCAACAGGCGAATAATCGCCTGTTGCAATCGCCGATGGGCGATTATTCGCCCTATCTTTTGGGCGAGTAATCGCCCCTGCATGTAAGGGGCGATTGCCCCTTTTGTCCCTCGATTTAACTTAATTGTTTTTAAATGTTTTTAAACTGTTTTACATATTTGTTTTACTTGTTATTTATATTGTTCCAAGATTCGTTTTAAACGATTTTCCTAACGAGCCTCGATTTCGATTCTGATTTCGATTTCGGTTTAGATTCGTCTAGTGAATAGTTAATGTTAAAAAAAAAATCGGGTACAGTATTAGGGATGTGACAGATTGGATTATGCATAAGAAGATTTTAAATTTTTTTTTTTGATTTTGAGTCATAAAGGTGAGACAATTGGTAGAGAATTAGAAAGACATTTGTGTGAATGAGGAATTGAAAATGTGTTGACTGTCACAGTTGACAATTTCTTCGAATGATGTTGCGATTTCATATTTGATCAAAAGTGTTCGAAATTGGAATGGTTTGATTTTGAATGGAGAATACATGCATATGCGATGTTTTGCACACATATTGAACTTGATTGTATGTGATGGATTGAAAGATCATCAAGAGGCTATTGCTAGAGTGTGTAGAGCTATTAAGTATGTTCGATCTTCACCTGAAAAGTTACAAAATATTAAGAATTGTGTTGATAATGTTAAGATTGCATGCAAAAGTGGTGTTTCTCTTGATATGTCTACAAGATGGAATTCTACATATTTGATGTTAGCTAGTGCTGAAAAGTTTGAAAAAACTTTTGATAAGTCAATGGTAATTGATAGTAATTACCTTGCTGATTTTAGTGGGGACACACCTCCCATTACAATAGATTGGACAACTATTAGAGAACTTGTTAAGTTTTTAAAAAAATTTTATGATACGATTATGACTGTTTCAGCCTCTTCACATGTCACATCAAATATTTATTTTAGCGAAGTATACAATTTGAAAATGGTTATCCTGGGGTATGCTGTAACAACCAGCACCTTGGTCAGGTATTTTTCCCGCAATTAATTATGGTGTGATTTATATAATAAAGAGATTTTAAATGAAAGTAGGTTTAGTGGCAGAATTGTAATTAAGTTAGTTTTATTTGGTATAAATAGAAATTGGAAAGTCTAAAACCTCATTTAAACCCTCCTGTAGCCGACATTTCCCTCTGGCGATTTCCTCCTTCAGCAACCGATTTCTCCTCCTCCTCCTTTGACGATTCAAAGCTCGAGGTAAGACTTGGACAATGTGTTTGCCAATTTGTTATTTAGGAGTTGATCTTAGATTAGAGCTTGTGATTCGGGCTTACTGAGAAATTTATGGTAACACAATATTCCTGATTGTTGTTGATAATAAGTAGAAAAACGAATGTTGGCGGAGCTCGGGTAGTTGGTGAACCCGAATACCATTATTGCTTAGCTAAGATTTTTATGCACACTAGGTGACTGATATAATGCTCGAATGGAAATGAGTTAGACTTCTAGGATATATACTGACACGGGGGCCCCTAGAAAGGGGGCCCGTGTACGACCCACGAATATGCTAGGTTGGTGCTCGGTTGGGTGCTAGTGAACAATATTTGAATATTGAAATAAAATACTAAACTAAAGGCAAAAAAATAAAGAAGGCAAATGTTAAGATGATGGCCGAGATTATAGGTTAGTAGAGAGAAGCAAAATTACAAGAAAATAAAGAGAATAATTTGATAATATATGTTAGAAATGACAAGGAAATGTAAAGCAATGGAAATAAAGAAAAGATAAAAAAAATAGAAAGTGAGTGTGTGGATAATGAAAAGCTGAAAAGTAAAGAGTGATTTGTGTGCAAAAGTGATAGCAATAAAAGTAAAGAAAACCCTTGGTGGATCCGAGGAGCGAGCTTACGGTTTAAGCTCCCGGATACACGTTTTCCGTGAAGAAAACGACCACCGTAGGCCGGGGATTTTCGTCCTCGTTTCAACTCCCAAGGGAGAAGATGAGGGAATGATTAAGAGCTAACCTAGCAACCCAAGCTAGGCTAGCAATGGAGGCTAACTCCTCTTGGTTCAAAGAACCAAGGAAAAATCACCAAAGGAATTTGGGAGATTTAGGGAAATAGTAGTATATTGATTTAGCGAAAGTTGTTTACAAACACCAATCCTATGCTTAAATAGAAAATCCTAGGGTGGATGATTAGGGCTTCCATAAGGATGAATGAATGGTGGCCCTTGGATGAAAAAGGATGGATGGCCAAGATCAAGGCAAACAAGCACACATCCTAGGGAGGAGATGAATGCCATGCCTAAATGGATCAATGGAGGGAATCTTGCCACATCATCAATCCATGTTGCCACTAACTCTTGTACTTGCAAAATTATACCTTTTTTGTGGGCTCTTCTTTGGGCCAAGGCTTCCATTGGGCTCCATTTATAGTAGGGCCTTTTCCTTTGAATATTTTGTTGAACTTCCTCAAACCCAAATCCACCACCATACATCTAGTCCTAACCACACAATCTAATGCATGAAATGCAATTATAAAATCCTTACAATAAAAGCGAATGTATGCCAAATAAGTTCGAAATAAAAATTACATAAATAGGGCCCGGGAAGACAAATTCCCATAGGGCAAAGTAATGACTCCTCCAAGCGATCCAAATGCAATCCTTTTTCATAAATTTTCCTACAAAAATAAAAACACGTAATAAATAGAGAATTTAGATAAGGCACGGGATTCTACTAATTTGCTTTTAAAATGCATCCTGAGGCATGTCATCCTCTTCGGGTGATTTGAGGATTTGACCTCAAATCCGTTGGTTGACTTCTTTTCAAGGATGACTCCAACAATTTCTCATCTATTAGTTTGTTTATTACTTTGATAGGTTTGAGTTTGAGGCAATAAGGATATGTTCTTCGTTAAAAATTCTAGGTGACATGGAGGATGGATGATCTTACTAAAATTTTCTTTGGTAAGGGTCGTGAGATGAAATTCAACGGCTACTTTGGAGGGCGATTGCTCGGTGATGGAAGGAAATTTTCCAAAGTAGGTGAATTTCGACAATTAGTAAGGTGGAAATGCTAAAATCCTTCAACCAAAGAAATAGCCCAATAAATCTTAAGACCACAAAAGAAAATTTTCTACCAATTGAACTTTAACTCTAGTTTTATGATAGAATTTATGATAGCAAAACGGTGGGGAATGAGGCTTTGGTAATCCACCAAATTTAAAGATAAGGCGCTTATGGGCTACAATAGGAATAAAATGCCTAATTGTGTGTGTAGCTCTAAGAATAGAAATAGGAAGGTGAATGATTGGCTCTAGGCCATAGATTAGCCTCTTCCTTAGGGATAGAATGGATCGAAAAATTTCCTCAAGTTTTGGACGAAAAAGGAAAGGAGTGATGATCATACTACCTATCCCAAAAATAATTTCGTCATTTAATCTCGTCTTCTCATGAGGCCATATAATTTCATTCTCCAATTGGCAAGACAATTCATTGGCAAATAAAGGATTTAGGTGTGTCTTGATAAACGAAGGAATTTTCTCTAGGTTTGGAAATGGAGCTACAATCATATTTCCTAATCCACAAATGCTTCCTTCACTTATTTTCCTTTCTTCAAAATTTTCCAATGCATAGGACACCTTTTCTTCGTATAAGGGATTGTCATGCCAAATGATAGTAGGGGGTTCTTGACTTTCACTCAACCCACATTTTGACCATAGTAAATTTTCCTTTGATTTTCCTTTTTGGCGGGTGGCCTCATCTTGAGCAACTTGCTCGGGAGTCATTGGTAGTAATTTTAACTTTCTTCCTCCAAAATTGAAAGTGTATCGGTTGAGGAATCCATCGTAATGAACTCGGCGGTCATAATGCCATGGTCGTCCTAGTAAAATGTGGCTGGCACTCATAGGAACAACGTCACAAATAACCGAGTCTTGATAATTTCCTATGGTGAAATCTACGGTTACTCGCTTAGTTATTACATGTTCATGGGTATCGTCCAACCATTGAAGCTTATAGGGTGTAGGATGGGTAACGGTTTCTAATCCCAATTTGTCGACCATGTCTTGGGAGGCCGCATTTATGCAACTTCCCCCGTCGATAATAAGTGAACAAACTTTTTCTTTAACAGCACATCGACTATGAAATAAATTTTCACGTTGACAATCCTTGTCCACATGCTTAGATGTCAATGCTCGCCTAATGACCATTAACAAAGGTCCATCTTGGGGCTTGCATTCTTCGGCATCAACTTCGCTTCCCTCAATTTCTACTTCTTTTTCCAAATTGTTATATTGACCTTCATCGTCCTCACTTTCCCACTCTCCTGTTGACTCCTTAATAACCATGACACGGTGGTTTTTACATTCATTAGCGTAATGTCCTTTCCCTAGGCACTTAAAGCATTGGACATCGCGTGCTCTTGGTCCTTTAGGTAAGGATTCTTGGCTTTTGTTTGGTGGGGGATGGTGAGGGGTATTGGGCATTTTCGGGGGCCAATTTCGGTTGAATGGTCTCTTCTCTTCATGTCGTTGGATGGATTTCTCAGGATTGAAATTACGGGGAGAAAATTTGTTAGGCAAGTCGGTCCTACGCTTTCTTTTCAATTGTCTCTCCACCGTGAGGGCTAGTTGGATGACCAATTCCATGGTCTCCAATTGTTGAATTTCAACGGCATCTCCTATGTCGCGGTTCAAACCTCTTATAAATCTAGCGATGAGTTGTTCTTGGGGTTCATCAATTGCGCATCGCATGTTAAGGGTTTCGAATTCGGTAAGATATTCATCCACCGAGAGGCTATTTTGTTTTAACGTGTGAAGTTGATGAAAGAGTTCGTGCTTATAGTGACGAGGGACGAACCTATGATGCATTAAGTTTTTCATGGAAGTCCAAGTTGTAACGGGAGATCCTAAGGTTCTAATTCTTTGGGCTTTAAGGTTGGACCACCACAAGGCGGCGTGGCCCGTGAGTTCAAGAGAGGCTAATTGAATCTTTACTCGCTCGGAGTAATCATGGCACTCGAAAACTCTCTCAACTTTATCAACCCAATCTAGATAAGTGTGCCCGTCACACGTTCCATCGAAAGGGGAAATTGTAATCTTAATATTTCGAAGGTCGTCGATGTCCCTACGACGACTTGGGCGATACTCTTCATCATCAACCCAGTCCTCATCCTCCGAATAATATCGTTGTCTCCTTCTTCGGGGTTCACTCCAATCTTCCTCTATAGGTGGTTGTGGGGTATGATTACGACGTCTATGATGTTCGGGAATAATCCTAGAGGAGGTCTCTTGAGAGGGGACATGTTCATGAAATTCTCTACGGGGAGGATTGTTCAGCATAGTTTGGATTCGTTGGGCAAGGCTATTAACTATGTTTGTTAATGCATCAATTTGTTCTTGCATGCCACCTTGAGAACTAGCTTCTCCTTCGTAACGGGTTTGTTCGGGTGGGGGAGTATCCCTAACCCGATGTGGTTCTTGGTGTGGTGATTCTCGATTGAGTCCACTTCAATTAGTCATGGTTGAGTGATTTAATTAAAAATTTCAATTCTTGTCTAAGTTGTTTATCCTAATTGGTGAGGGACTTATATGATTAATGCCTTAGGAATATTTTAAGCACTAAGGAAAATTCTTAGCTAAGACAATAAAATTGGGATCATTCTCACTTAAAGAAACAACTTAATGATAACATTAAACACACAACAATTAATTATAGGAATGAATATTTTAATAAATGCTAATCACCACAAATTTAGCCCAATTAAATCCAAGTTATCAATTTAAAGCAAATCCACTCAAGACAATAATAATATAAACTTAATTATTCCAAAAACAGCAAGTAATAACATTAATTCACAAGTTTAATCAATAGAAACATGCTGAAATTTTCAGAATAATAAGCAGAATTTTAATGTAGTATTTGGTTCAATTGTTGCCACTTTTAATGATGCAATTGCTAAACTCTTATAAACCAATTTTCGTGCATTTAATTAACAGCATATAATAGGTGAGTTTATAAGTTAAAACAAGAGCAATAATCAGCAAATTAATAGGAAAATTTGAACATATCATGAAGATGCAAAAATCGATGATATAAGGCTATAATAATCCGATTTCGATAATGATAGATCCAAGCCAATTTTTAACACCAAAAATTCCAGAAAATTAATATAATTATTGGACAATATCTAAGTGTTAATCATGGCTCAAATGTCAACAAGAAGTGCTAAGAAACCGTGGCTAAAGATTAGATAAACCGAGAACAAGAAGAAGCAAAAACCATGAAATTTATGCAACAAATTATAACCCGGTTTTGCAATTTCCTTTAGGCCGATTTCATGCTTACTTTTCTACCATATTTTCAGCAAAGTTTCGGTTTAGATCTAGACCATTAAATATAAAGCAAATATCATAGAAGAACCGAGGCCAAGATGAAGAATAGACCGAAAAGGAAAAGAGAGAATAAACTAGGAAAAAATTTAACTATACCTTGGCCGATTTCTTCCTCTATTGCAAACCATATTTCAACAAGATATTCAAGTTAATAAATAGCATTAAAATGGCAGCAAATAAAAGAGTTAGATTAGCACCAAGTTAGCACAAAGTTAGATCAACAATATATGGAAAATAATGCGGAAAAATAAAAAAGCCGCTATCCCGGTTTTGTGCCGATTTTGACTAACGTCATGGCAACTAAAACCATATGGGAAGCCTTGTGGCTCTGATACCACTTGACACGGGGGCCCCTAGAAAGGGGGCCCGTGTACGACCCACGAATATGCTAGGTTGGTGCTCGGTTGGGTGCTAGTGAACAATATTTGAATATTGAAATAAAATACTAAACTAAAGGCAAAAAAATAAAGAAGGCAAATGTTAAGATGATGGCCGAGATTATAGGTTAGTAGAGAGAAGCAAAATTACAAGAAAATAAAGAGAATAAGTTGATAATATATGTTAGAAATGACAAGGAAATGTAAAGCAATGGAAATAAAGAAAAGATAAAAAAAATAGAAAGTGAGTGTGTGGATAATGAAAAGCTGAAAAGTAAAGAGTGATTTGTGTGCAAAAGTGATAGCAATAAAAGTAAAGAAAACCCTTGGTGGATCCGAGGAGCGAGCTTACGGTTTAAGCTCCCGGATACACGTTTTCCGTGAAGAAAACGACCACCGTAGGCCGGGGATTTTCGTCCTCGTTTCAACTCCCAAGGGAGAAGATGAGGGAATGATTAAGAGCTAACCTAGCAACCCAAGCTAGGCTAGCAATGGAGGCTAACTCCTCTTGGTTCAAAGAACCAAGGAAAAATCACCAAAGGAATTTGGGAGATTTAGGGAAATAGTAGTATATTGATTTAGCGAAAGTTGTTTACAAACACCAATCCTATGCTTAAATAGAAAATCCTAGGGTGGATGATTAGGGCTTCCATAAGGATGAATGAATGGTGGCCCTTGGATGAAAAAGGATGGATGGCCAAGATCAAGGCAAACAAGCACACATCCTAGGGAGGAGATGAATGCCATGCCTAAATGGATCAATGGAGGGAATCTTGCCACATCATCAATCCATGTTGCTACTAACTCTTGTACTTGCAAAATTATACCTTTTTTGTGGGCTCTTCTTTGGGCCAAGGCTTCCATTGGGCTCCATTTATAGTAGGGCCTTTTCCTTTGAATATTTTGTTGAACTTCCTCAAACCCAAATCCACCACCATACATCTAGTCCTAACCACACAATCTAATGCATGAAATGCAATTATAAAATCCTTACAATAAAAGCGAATGTATGCCAAATAAGTTCGAAATAAAAATTACATAAATAGGGCCCGGGAAGACAAATTCCCATAGGGCAAAGTAATGACTCCTCCAAGCGATCCAAATGCAATCCTTTTTCATAAATTTTCCTACAAAAATAAAAACACGTAATAAATAGAGAATTTAGATAAGGCACGGGATTCTACTAATTTGCTTTTAAAATGCATCCTGAGGCATGTCATATACTTAGTTAGAAAGCTACCATTCTGGAATATTAGACTACTTAAGATTTATTTTCTTACATTAATACGTGAAATGTCTTAGGTGGGGAAAAAGCTCCAAGTGAAGGAAAGACATTGCTAAGGAATCCAGGTAAGTGAGTGTGTTAAGATTTCCGGCCATTAAGGCCCTACATCACAAGGGTATTAGGTTGGTTTCGTCTCTGATGTTTGGATTCTGTTTATGAAATTGTCTGTTCTGGTATGATGTTTGGCATGATATTTGGCTTATATTATGATATGTTATCTGTTGTATGACTCTTTCCATAGTCTAATGATTTAAATCAATTCCTATGTCTGTATTATGATTTATCTTCCAAGTATACGAAAATGTTCTATGTGCAAGCCTCTTTATGAATAAGATAAGAATATGAAACGTATGCAACTATGATTAAGTGAGGGTTGGGGCGATTTGGCCATGTCACTGTCCAGATGTGATAACCCGAATGTGAATGTATGTGTACGACTGCGGGGCAAACCTCGGGTTGCGGGGCAAACCTCGGGACTTAAGCCGAGTATAGGCGAATCCTGGACTCGAGTATAGGCAAATCCCAGGTCAGAAAAAGGGGGTCGTCACAATCCCACATCACTTGGGGAAGTATGTGGAAATGAAACATATGTAAAGAGACCCTTCCAATATAGCAAGACGCGTTTTGGAGCACGATTGGCGACGGATCCCATAAGAACTCCAAAGTTAAAAGTGCTTCGGCGAGAGCAATTCCAGGTTGGGTGACCTTCCAGGAAGTTCTCGCCAAACAAAGCCGTGAGGGGAGGATATTGGGCTGCGGCCCAATCCCCAGAGCGGACAATATCTTACTGGGAACAGGGGTCGTTACAAATGGTATCAGAGCCTATACCCAACCGGAAATGTGGCTAACGAGGACGTTGGGCCCCCGAGAGGGGGTGATTGTGATAACCCGAATGTGAACATATGTGTACGACTGCGGGGCAAACCTCGGGACCTCAGCCGAGTATAGGCAAATCCCGGGTTGGAAAAAGGGGGTCGTCACAATCCCACATCGCTTGGGGAAGTATGTGGAAATGAAACATATGTAAAGAGACCCTCTCAATATAGCAAGACGCGTTTTGGAGCACGATTGGCGACGGATCCCATAAGAACTCCAAAGTTAAAAGTGCTTCGGCGAGAGCAATTCCAGGTTGGGTGACCTTCCGGGAAGTTCTCGCCAAACAAAGCCGTGATGGGAGGATATTGGGCTGTGGCCCAATCCCCATAGCGGACAATATCTTGCTGGGAACAGGGGTCGTTACACCAGAAATGAACCAAGATTACTGCTCGAGAGGGGGGCCATGTACACGCACTCTGCCTACCCCCCCTTCGGCACTAATCCCTCTTTAATCCATGTTATGTAAATGATGAACAAGAACAAGAAAATGAAACGTATGAAACCTTTATTATGTGAGAGTTGGGGGCGATTTTGGCCATGTCACTGTCTAGGGATGGACCATGATTCCTGCCGGTAAGGGCCATGTACACGCACTCTGCCTACCCCACTTTGGCACAAACTCCTCCTTAATCTATGATATGAAAACGATGAACAAGAATATGATTCCCACGATTTGAAAATGAATGTGAATACAAGCATGATTCCCGATTTGAGTAAAAGATGTAAACATGATTTTATTAAGTATACAGTATTCATGAGCATTCATGTGTTTATTGCACTCCTTACTAAGCATTAGGCTTATAGTTTGAACCTTATGATGTAGGTGACGAAGCAGCAAGTGAGGACTTCATTCTAGAAGGAAATGCTTAGGTCTGGTTGCTGGTGGTTACTCATGGTGATGATTTGTGGCTGGGAAGCGATTTTAATCCGTGGTGTATTGCTTTCAATATGATTTAGTAAGATCTATGATATGATTGCATGAATGGGAAATGAATTTCTTTATGTTAACAGATATTTGACTTATTAAGTACGAGTTTAAGTTTAAGAAGGTTCCAGATTTAAGAATTATCTCTATATGATAAATCTTCCGCTATGGACTTAAGTTAAGGATTACGAGGTCTATGTGTATGAGATTTTTTTGGGAAAAGGAAGTTAAGTTTTTAAGAAGAAGGAGGGAGTGAATTGAAGTCTCAACTTTGATCAATAATCGGTAGAGGTTCGGTTACTGTTGAGGGCTGGATGCTGGATGAATGCGTCATCTGGCTGACGTCACCAGAAGATGTTGAGTATTATTGATCGGTGGATGCTAGGTGATTGAGTCATCCGGCTGACGTCATTGGTCGATGTGTTCTGGGAATGTGAGCGGTAGATGTCGTCTGCCGAGTTAATGAAGTCACGTGGGTAACACGTGGTCTGACCGGTGGATGTTGAGTATTACTGTTCACCGGTGGATGTTGTGTGTTTATGATGATCGGTGGATGCTGGATGAATGTGTCATCCGGCTGACGTCATCGATAGATGTGGGATATTATTGTTCAGCGGTGGATGTCGCTCGACAGAAATGATCGGTGGATGCTAGGTGAATGAGTCATCCGGCTGACGTCATTGGTAGATGTGGAATATCACTGTTGAGCGGTGGATGTCGCTCGGCAAAAGTGATCGGTGGATGTTGAGTGTTATTATGATCGGTGGATGCTGGACGTAGGAGTCATCCGGCTGACATCATCGGTAGATGTGGCATATCACTGTTGAGCCGTGGATGTCGCTCGGTAAAAGTGATCGGTGGATGCTGGACGTGTGAGTCATCCGGTTGACGTCATCGGTAGACGAGGAATATCACTGTTGGGTGGTGGATATCGCTCGTTAGATGTGAACGGTGGATGTGAACGGATGAGGTCATTTCGATGGTTTGTTGATTCTTTTCTTTAAATAGATATTTCCCCAAATGATTTTAAATGACTTCGAATTTGATTGGATTTTCTTTAAAAACGTATTTATATATATACACAAAAAAAAAGAAAGAATTGGGTTGACACATTAATTACGAATATAATTATACGAAATTCTCGACCAGTCGGGTTTCGGGTCTTGACATATGCTGAGTGTGGCAATCCATCATTTAGGAAAATCGGTATTGGAATGCAAGGAAAATTTGACAAGTACTGGAGAAATTGTGAGAATATTAATTTCTTGATGTACGTTGCAGTTGTATTAGATCCGAGATGTAAGTTAGTATTTCAAACTTTGTCTTACAACGTTGGTTGACAATAATAAAGCAATCGATTTGGTGAGTCACGTATGGACAGTGATTAACAGATTATATCTTCAATACAAAGCAGATTTGGAATTTGAAATGTCACAGAATTATTGTAGAACTAGTGTTGCGACATCTTCATCCACAGGACAAAGCCACAATAAGCTATTTCAGAAATTTTACAACCGTCTTAGTGAGCGAGATGATTCAAGCAAGAGGATGGAAGTCGATCAATATTTATCCGAAGAATTAGAAATTTTTTCGAATAATCAAGATATTTTGGCATGGTGAAAATTGAATTCATTGAAATATCCAATATTAAGTAAAATTGCAAAAGATGTATTGATTATTCCTATTTTCACAGTTCTTTCGGAGTCAGCTTTCAGTAGTGGTGGACGTGTATTAGATTCTTTTTGTAGTTGTTTATCATCAAAGACTATCGAGGCATTTATTTGCAGTCAAAGCTGGTTTCGTGGGGAAATACATGATTTAGAACACTTCAATGATGGGGTGGTTGATTTTCAAAAATGTGTGTTTTACATTTTTCTCTATTTTATTTTAATAATTATTATGTATTATATACTTACGTTGTAACTTATATTTTGCAGATATTACATCAGCAGGTGAATGTAGCAAATCAATTATAATTGGTGAATAATTTTCTCATATTCCGAGTCTTAGGGAAAGATCGATTTCAAAGGAGAGTTGACTCGGAGGGAAATAGTAAGAGAAATGAGGATTATGAATTTGTAGATTTCTGAATTCATGATTGGTTTAGAGTAAATTATGAGTTCTAATATTGTTATTAAACTCGTGATGTGTTTCATTTTTTTGGCAATTTTTTCGATACGCACAATGATCGAAATATGAATTATGATACAAAAGTATGATTTTCAATATCATGCTTGTTTTGTCTTCAATTAAACTAGTATTTATAGTGCTAAAAAAATAAAAAGGAGGACCAGAACTAAGACCAGAATTCTGGTCTGTTATGGGAAAAAATTTATGCTTATTGGTGTAAAAAATTAAAAACCGAATTTAGTGGTCTGGTCCTAAATTTTTCAAAAACCGGACCGAACCGGACCACGACCACCCCTATAGAAGATCGTCTAGTGGTTCAAGATTGAGCTTCCCTTTTGGAGACCAGATGAGGACACAGCGGGCCACCGACATATTTGATAGGCTTCATTTGATTCGGATGTGCCTAGTTAAAGTCGACGGGACGTGGATGGAGAAGAGAGATGATGGATCATCCACCTCTCAGGATGTTTCTATGGAAGAAGCCCCACGCAGCAAGAGGTAGAGTCTCTTACTGAGAGACTCCATCAGCTCTAAGTGAGACAAGCAGAGTCTCATAGAGAGGTGATGGAGTTCTATAGACAGATGATGGAGTATCTTAGAGGGATGATGGATTACCAAAAACATACAAGGCAAATCATCCATGATTGGATAATGTAACGCCCTGAGTCTCCACGACCCGGTTCGCTACAAGGGCTACTCTGAGTTAAACGAGTCTTTCAGTGTCTACTATCTCGTTCACTTAAACTACTAATGCAAGAAATTCGTTTTAAATAAATGGACGCAGTGGAAATAAAGCTAAGTCTCCTGAAGACTTTACTCGTGTCATACCCAGTTTCCTTAACTCAATAAGTTCTCCTAATCTCATTTGTTAGGCACCACGACGTTGACACGAGATCCGTTAGAAAAGGGTCCGTGTGAAACCCACAAAATATGCAAAATGTGTGCTCAGTGTGTGGTTGTGCTAGAGCCAAAATTAAGGGAAGAAAAATGATAAATAATGCAAGAAGATGAGGTGAATGAAGTGTGTGCTAGTGGCCGAAATATGCAAGCATTATGAAGGTATGAAATGTGAAAGAAAATAGAGAAATAGATGAAGAGAAAAGTGTGTGAAAAGTGAAGAAATGGAGATGAAGATGAAGGAAATAAAATGCAAGAAAATAAAGGTGAGTTGTGTGGGTGTGTGTAACGACCCCGGCCAGGAGCCGTCACGTATTCATAATCTTTCATTAATCGTTTGCTTGACTTTTACTATTATTGCATTCACTTACCTTTTTCCCGTCAGACATTTACGTCGCGTATATTTTTTTTCTAAACTGGAAACAGAGACGCCGAACCAATAAGGAAAACGAACCCCTTTCGTGCTCGACTTCCTATACCACGTCGGTTCAAACATTCACAGAGTCGAGCGACTAGGATCGGTCATCGGTTTCTGGACAAACTCGAGCAGGGAAGAAATGTCCTCAACTCTCCTGACATGATTCTACTCGGGTTTGCATGGGTTGCATGCGTTGGCAACCCTCAGAAATTTAGTCGTCCGGTCGTCACGTGCAACGCGCGTGACTTGCTTACATCGCTTAATGGAAGAGATCTTCCGGTGGGCACGTGGGCCTCGCGTGCTCAATTAAAACATCATCCGGTGACATCCACCGGTCACTAGACGACAAGATAACATTTACAACTTCCGGTGACGTCAGCCAACATCCACCGGTCGCTGAACGACAAAACACATTCCACATCTACCGGTCGCTAAACGACAAAACACATATACAGTACCGGACAAACACATACCGGTCGCTAAACGACAAAACACATTCTACATCTACCGGTCGCTAAACGACAAAACACATTCTACATCTACCGGTCGCTAAACGACAAAACACATTCTACATCTACCGGTCGCTAAACGACAAAACACATTCTACATCTACCGGTCGCTAAACGACAAAACACATTCTACATCTACCGGTCGCTAAACGACAAAACACATTCTACATCTACCGGTCGCTAAACGACAAAACACATTCTACATCTACCGGTCGCTAAACGACAAAACACATTCTACATCTACCGGTCGCTAAACGACAAAACACATTCTACATCTACCGGTCGCTAAACGACAAAACACATTCTACATCTACCGGTCGCTAAACGACAAAACACATTCTACATCTACCGGTCGCTAAACGACAAAACACATTCTACATCTACCGGTCGCTAAACGACAAAACACATTCTACATCTACCGGTCGCTAAACGACAAAACACATTCTACATCTACCGGTCGCTAAACGACAAAACACATTCTACATCTACCGGTCGCTAAACGACAAAACACATTCTACATCTACCGGTCGCTAAACGACAAAACACATTCTACATCTACCGGTCGCTAAACGACAAAACACATTCTACATCTACCGGTCGCTAAACGACAAAACACATTCTACATCTACCGGTCGCTAAACGACAAAACACATTCTACATCTACCGGTCGCTAAACGACAAAACACATTCTACATCTACCGGTCGCTAAACGACAAAACACATTCTACATCTACCGGTCGCTAAACGACAAAACACATTCTACATCTACCGGTCGCTAAACGACAAAACACATTCTACATCTACCGGTCGCTAAACGACAAAACACATTCTACATCTACCGGTCGCTAAACGACAAAACACATTCTACATCTACCGGTCGCTAAACGACAAAACACATTCTACATCTACCGGTCGCTAAACGACAAAACACATTCTACATCTACCGGTCGCTAAACGACAAAACACATTCTACATCTACCGGTCGCTAAACGACAAAACACATTCTACATCTACCGGTCGCTAAACGACAAAACACATTCTACATCTACCGGTCGCTAAACGACAAAACACATTCTACATCTACCGGTCGCTAAACGACAAAACACATTCTACATCTACCGGTCGCTAAACGACAAAACACATTCTACATCTACCGGTCGCTAAACGACAAAACACATTCTACATCTACCGGTCGCTAAACGACAAAACACATTCTACATCTACCGGTCGCTAAACGACAAAACACATTCTACATCTACCGGTCGCTAAACGACAAAACACATTCTACATCTACCGGTCGCTAAACGACAAAACACATTCTACATCTACCGGTCGCTAAACGACAAAACACATTCTACATCTACCGGTCGCTAAACGACAAAACACATTCTACATCTACCGGTCGCTAAACGACAAAACACATTCTACATCTACCGGTCGCTAAACGACAAAACACATTCTAACGGTCGCCTAACGGACCAAACCACATCTACCATATACCGGTCGCCTAACGACCAAACCACATTCTACATCTACCGGTGAACGGTCATCCGGAAGACTTAAACCATACAAACTACCATCATTCGGCATCTACTGATGACGTCAGCCGGAAGACTAAACCCCTCAAACTACTATCATTTCGGCATCTGCCGATGACGTCAGCCGGACGATTGCCTCATCCAGCTTCCATTTACGGTAGAAAACACTAAATCATCAAATGACTCCTTCCAACAGAAAGAAACCACAACTCATTCAGAATGCATATAGCGGAAGACTTAAACTACAGATCATTTATAAATCTATATAATCATTCCCTGACTCAGTGATCAACTAGACAGTCTCAAGGCTCAACATTATAAAATAATCTCATCCTACTTAAACTACCATATCCTTTATGTTACTGAAACAAAAGAGCGTTAACCAGGGGTCATAAATCGCCTTTCCAGTCCTGCACTGTCATTTTGAGCTTCCTCCAGCAACCAGCCTTAAGCATCCTCTTTGAACAAAGTATCCTCACCTGAACCTCCTTCACCTACACCATAAGGTTTAACTATAAGCCTAATGCTTAGTAAGGAATGCATGCTGACAGATATACATGAGTGCACAAATTAAAGAACACAAGTTCATAAACCTTTCTTCATTCATGTTCATTTTCATTATTTACATGGCATGTATTAAGGCAGGAGACGAGGGAGGAAGACAGGGGTACATGGTCATTTGCCTATCGCGGCAGTCATACATAATCATTTGCCTATCGCGGCAATCATAATACATCACTCGGCCTCCCCCAGTGGGAGAATTCGCGAGCCATACATATCATTAACTCGGCCTCCACCAGTGGGAGATTTCGCGAGTCATACATATCATTAACTCGGCCTCCACCAGTGGGAGATTTCGCGAGTCATACATAACATAGTCTTTTCCCCGCTCTGCACTTAATCTTGGTTACATTTGCTTTTCATGTTCTCAACTAAATCATAACATGGACACAGTGCATAGACATAAAGTTCATAGAGAGAAGTCATATCATAAGGACAAGCATAACATCTCGTAACCTAACATCTTCTTACTCCAATTCTTCATGTCATAGTAATAACTAATCATAGTCAACGGACTAACATCTCAATGATTTCCTAATACCCTTGCGGTGTAGGGCCCTAGTGGCCGGAAACCTTAATACATTCACTTACCTGGTTTCCTTAGCAATCCGAGCTTCTTCCCTTTAAACTTCTTCACCTCGGGTGCGGATTTGCAGAGAAAAGCAGGCTGAAACCAGCCGTCAGCGAGGGAAGATTCTGGTAGTCGAGAGCAAAAGGTTGGGAGAGAAGGAATCGCCGAGAGGGAATGTCGGCTATAGTGGTAATAAAATGAGGTTTAAGGTTTCCATTTTCTATTTATACTCAACCCATCAATCTTAATTACAAAGCTGCCACCCAACCTAGTTTTACTCTACTTGTAATAAATTTGTCTTAACATTAAATTTAAATCATAAAAGTTAAATAAGAGGGTGACAATGAAAATGGTCAGAGAATCACCTGGCCGAAATGTCGGGTGTTACATCCACCCCTCCTTAAACAAAATTTTCGTCCTCGAAAATTGCTCAAGCAAATAACTCTGGATAATTGTCCAACATCTCCTGCTGTCTTTCCCATGTGGCTTCTTCAATGCCGTGATTCGTCCATAAAACTTTCACCAATGGAATCTCCTTGTTTCTCAGAGTCTTGATTGTATATTCCAAAATCTGTATTGGTTTCTCCTCATACTCCAGTGTCGGCTCTAAACCAATATCTGATGGCTGGATGACTTGCATTGGATCACGCATGCACTTCCTTAACATTGACACATGGAAGACATTATGAACTTTATCCAATGATGGAGGCAGTTGTAGTCTGTACGCTGTACTCCCGACTTTTGCCAAGACAGGGAAGGGTCCAATAAATCTCGGATTAAGTTTTCCTTTCTTGCCAAATCTTAAAACTCTCTTAAATGGTGACACCCTTAAGAATACTTCATCTCCTACTGCAAACTCGAGTTCCCTCCTCCTTTGATCTGCATAACACTTCTGTCGGCTTTGTGCAGTCATCATTCTTTTCCGAATAGTGGCAATCTTATCTGACATTTGCTGCAGAATATCGGGTCCAAGAAGTTTTGTTTCACCAACCTCGTCCCAGTAAAGAGGTGACCTACATTTCCTACCGTACAGTGCTTTGTATGGTGCCATACCAATGGTGGACTGATAATTGTTATTGTAGGAGAACTCAACTAGCGGTAAATGTCTACTCTAAGTTGTCTGAAAGTCAAGTACACATGCTCTCAACATATCTTCGAGTATTTGAATAGTCCTTTCTGATTGGCCATCGGTCTGTGGGTGAAAAGCTGTGCTGAAAGATAACTTTGTACCTAATGTGCCTTGCAAACTTTTCCAGAATCGAGGGTCACGGTCTGAGACAATGGATACAGGGATTCCATGTAACCTAATAATTTCCTGAACATAGAGATCAGCGAATTGGTCCATCGTATAGGTGGTCCTTATTGGTAAGAAATGGGCTGATTTTGTCATTCTATCCACCACAACCCAAATACAATTATGTCCTTTTGTCGTCTTAGGTAGTCCTACTACGAAATCCATAGCTATGTGTTCCCACTTCCATTTGGGAATAGGCAAAGGCTGAAGAGTACCTCCTGGACGTTGGTGCTCGGCTTTGACTTGTTGGCATACTAAACAGGACTCTACATACTTAGCAACATCCCTTTTTAGGTTAGGCCACCAGTACAGTAACTTCAGGTCTCGGTACATCTTGGTGCAGCCAGGATGTACAGAAAAGGAAGAGGAGTGCGCCTCAGCTAAGATCAACTTACGCAATTCCACATCATTAAGAATGCACCACCGATCCCTAAACCTCAGGATTCCATCCTTGGAGAGACTGAACTCGGAGGTGGGGTCCTTCAACTTATTCATCATGCTGATATTTTCCTCAGAATCCCTCTGTTGTGCATCCTTGATCTTTTCCAAAATTGTTGGTTGAATAGATAACTCAGCGAGCAAGACTGATAACTCTGGAACTATCTCCAAGTCAAATTTCTGAACTTCTGTTCTTAAGGGTATAGACATGGTTGAAACCACGGGCTGCATTGTTGTTGACATCCTACTCAACGCATCAGCTACAGAGTTAGCCTTCCCGGGGTGATACTTGATCTCAAAATCATAATCCTTGACAAATTCCAACCAACGTCTCTGTCTCATGTTCAATTCCTTCTGCGTGAAGAGGTACTTTAGACTTTTATGGTCAGAAAACACCTCACATTGCTGTCCATATAAATAGTGTCTCCAAATCTTCAAGGCAAAAACAACGGCAGCTAATTCTAGATCATGAGTGGGGTAATTTTGCTCGTAACTCTTTAGCTGCCTAGAAGCATACGCTATAACTTTACCCTCTTGCATCAGAACACAACCTAAACCAACTTTAGACGCATCGCAGTAAACACTAAACTTTCCTTCTTCGGTTGAGAGGGTCAATACAGGGGCTGTTGTTAACTTCAGTTTTAACGTCTGGAAGCTGTCTTCACAGGCTTCAGTCCAAGAATACTTAATGTCCTTCTTTGTCAAACTCGTCAGGGGTTTAGCTATCATAGAAAATCCCTTGATGAACTTCCTGTAATAGCCTGCCAGTCCAAGGAAGCTGCGGACTTCGCTGGCATTCTTAGGTTGAGGCCAATCCTCTACTGCCTGAATTTTGGTCGGGTCCACAGATATGCCATTAGCAGAAACTACATGGCCAAGGAAATTAACCTTATCTAACCAAAACTCACACTTAGATAGCTTGGCATAAAGTTGATGCTCCTTCAATGTCGTCAAAACTACTTTCAAATGTTCTTCATGGTTAGCCACAGTTCGGGAGTATATCAAGATATCATCTATGAATACAATCACAAACTTATCTAAATACTCACGAAACACACGGTTCATTAAATCCATGAAAGCTGCAGGGGCGTTTGTCAATCCAAACGACATGACTAAGAATTCATAATGTCCATAGCGGGTTCTGAAGGCTGTCTTTGGTATATCTCCTTCTTTAACCTTCAGTTGGTAATAACCCGATCGTAAATCTATCTTTGAAAATATCTTAGCTCCTTGCAATTGATCAAACAAATCATCAATCCTAGGTAAGGGGTACCTATTCTTGATTGTCAACTTATTTAGTTCCCTGTAGTCTATGCACATTCTAAGAGAACCATCTTTCTTCCTTACAAATAAGACTGGTGCACCCCAAGGGGAACTACTGGGGCGAATAAATCCCTTGTCAACCAATTCCTGCAGTTGGACCTTCAATTCTTTCAACTCAACAGGTGCCATACGGTAAGGATTCTTGGATACAGGTGATGCCTCAGGGTATGTATCAATTACAAATTCTATTTCCCTATCAGGTGGTATACCCGGTAAGTCATCTAAGAATGCCTCGGGAAACTCCCGGACTATAGGAATATCCTGCAGCTCAATTTTATTCTTCACCCGATCATCTATTACACTAGCCAGGTAGCTCTCACATCCACATCTCAGCATTCGGTATATTTCTTGTAACGACCCCGGCCAGGAGCCGTCACGTGTTCATATTCTTTCATTAATCGTTTGCTTGACTTTTACTATTATTACATTCACTTACTATCTCTCAACAGACTTTCACATTTAACATATACTTTTTTTTTAAACTGGTAATAGAAACGCAGAACCATTAAGGAAGACGAACCCTCTCGTGCCCGACTTCCCACGCCTCGTCGGCTCAACCTTCACAGAGTCGAGCGACTAGACTCGGTCATTGGCTTCTTGACAATTTCGGGAAAGGAGGAGGTGCCCTCAATTCTCTTAACTTAATACCACTCGGGTTTGCATGGGTTGCATGCGTTGACAACCCTCAGAAATTTAGTCGTCCGGTCATCACGTGCATTACGCGTGACTCGCTTAACATCGCCTAAAAGGAGACATCTTCCGGTGGGCACGTGGGTCTCGCGTGCTAAATTAAAACATCATCCGGTCGCTAATCGACAAAACACATTTTACATCTTCCGGTCGCTAAACGACAAAACACATTTTACATCTTCCGGTCGCTAAACGACAAAACACATTTTACATCTTCTGGTCGCTAAACGACAAAACACATTTTTCATCTTCCGGTCGCTAAACGACAAAACACATTTTACATCTTCCGGTCGCTAAACGACAAAACACATTTTACATCTTCCGGTCGCTAAACGACAAAACACATTTTTCATCTTCCGGTGACGTCATCCGGAAGACTAAACCATCATACAACTATCCTTCGGCATCTGCCGATGACGTCAGCCGGAAGACTAAACCATCAAACAATTAACTCTCGGCATCTGCCGATGACGTCAACCGGAAGATTGCCTCATCCAGCTTCCGTCTTACGGTAGAGAACACTAAATCATCAAATGACTCCTCCCAACAGAAAGAAAACACAACTCATTCGAAATGCATATAGCGGAAGACTTAAGCAACTATAAATCTATATAATCATTCCCTGACTCAATGATCCACTAGACAGTTTCAAAGCTCAACGTTTTGAAATAATCTCATCCTACTTAAACTACCATATCCTTTAACATACTGTAACATAAGAGTCTTAACCAGGGGTCATAAGTCGCCTCTCCAGTCCCGCACTGTCACCTTGAGCATCCTCTTTGAACATAACATCCTCACCTGAACCTTCTTCACCTACACCATAATTGGGGGTGGGGGGGGGGGGGGGGGGGGGGGGGGGGGGGGAAAGGTTTAACTATAAGCCTAATGCTTAGTAAGGAATGCATGCTGACAGATATACATGAGTACACAATTTAAAGAGACATAAGTTCATAAACCATTCATCATTCGTGTTCATCTTTATCTTTTACATAACATGTATTAAGGCAGGGAACGAGGGAGGAAGACAGGGGTACATAGTCATCTGCCGATGACGTCAGCTGGAAGACTAAACCAACAAACAACTACCCTTCGGCATCTGCCGATGACGTCAGCCGGAAGACTAAACCATCAAACAATTAACTCTCGGCATCTGCCGATGACGTCAACCGGAAGATTGCCTCATCCAGCTTCCGTCTTACGGTAGAGAACACTAAATCATCAAATGACTCCTCCCAACAGAAAGAAAACACAACTCATTCGAAATGCATATAGCGGAAGACTTAAGCAACTATAAATCTATATAATCATTCCCTGACTCAATGATCCACTAGACAGTTTCAAAGCTCAACGTTTTGAAATAATCTCATCCTACTTAAACTACCATATCCTTTAACATACTGTAACATAAGAGTCTTAACCAGGGGTCATAAGTCGCCTCTCCAGTCCCGCACTGTCACCTTGAGCATCCTCTTTGAACATAACATCCTCACCTGAACCTTCTTCACCTACACCATAAGGTTTAACTATAAGCCTAATGCTTAGTAAGGAATGCATGCTGACAGATATACATGAGTACACAATTTAAAGAGACATAAGTTCATAAACCATTCATCATTCGTGTTCATCTTTATCTTTTACATAACATGTATTAAGGCAGGGAACGAGGGAGGAAGACAGGGGTACATAGTCATTGCCGATGACGTCAGCTGGAAGACTAAACCATCAAACAATTAACTCTCGGCATCTGCCGATGACGTCAGCTGGAAGACTAAACCATCAAACACTAAATCATCATGACTCCTCCAACAGAAAGAAAACACAACTCATTCGAAATGCATATAGCGGAAGACTTAAGCAACTATAAATCTAATAATCATTCCCTGACTCAATGATCCCACTAGACAGTTTCAAAGCTCAACGTTTGAAATAATCTCATCCTACTTAAACTACCATATCCTTTAAATACTGTAACATAAGAGTCTTAACCAGGGTCATAAGTCGCCTCTCCAGTCCCGCACTGTCACCTTGAGCATCCTCTTTGAACAAACATCCTCACCTGAACCTTCTTCACCTACACCATAAGGTTTAACTATAAGCCTAATGCTTAGTAAGGAATGCATGCTGACAGATATACATGAGTACACAATTAAAGAGACATAAGTTCATAAACCATTCATCATTCGTGTTCATCTTTATCTTTTACATAACATGTATTAAGGCAGGGAACGAGGGAGGAAGACAGGGGTACATAGTCATTTGCCTATCGCGGCAGTCGTACATAATCATTTGCCTATCGCGGCAATCATGATACATCACTCGGCCTCCCCAGTGGGAGAATTCGCGAGCCATACATATCATTAACTCGGCCTCCACCAGTGGGAGATTTCGCGAGTCATACATATCATTAACTCGGCCTCCACCAGTGGGAGAATTCGCGAGTCATACATAACATAGTCTTTCCCCGCTCTGCACTTAATCATGGTTACATTTGCTTTTCATATTCTCAACTTAATCATAATAGGGACACAGTGCATAGACATAAAGTTCATAGAGAGAAGTCATATCATGAGGACAAGTAAAACATCCTGTAACTTTACATTTACTTACACAACTTCTTCATATCGTGGAAATAACAAATCATAGTCAATAAGCTAACATCTCAGTGATTTCCTAATACCCTTGCGGTGTAGGGCCCTAGTGGCCGGAAATCTTAATACATTCACTTACCTGGATTCCTTAGCAATCCGAGCTTCTTTCCTTTAAACTTCTTCACCTAAAACATGTACATTACAGTAGTTAAAACAAAGTCTTAATAGTCCTAATCATAAACCATCCTAGGATCTAATAGCTAAAGTCATTCCGATTCCTCTGTTTGACACACTGCAGTCTGAAATCCGAAACTAGGTGGACAGGTTTTACCATTGGTTAAATCCGAGTTGGTTACTTAAAATGTTCAGAATCGATTCGGGATGACATTTCTACTCTCAGATTTTAAAAAGTCTTAAACTACTCGGCCACTGCTAAAAAAAAATCCGAACTCAGTGCCGAGCTGAAAACAGAGCTCTATTTACTAATGAATGACTACATTGTCCATTTCATACCTCGGGTGTGGATTTGCAGAGAAGAGCAAGCTCGAAACCAGCCGTCGGTAAAGGAAGTTCTGGTAGCCGAGAGCAAGAACTTGGGAAAGAAGGAATCGCCGAGAGGGAATGTCGGCTACAGTGGTAATAAATGAGGTTTAAGGTTTCCATTTCCTATTTATACCTAATCCATCAATTTTAATTACAAAACTGCCACCCAACCTAGTTTTACTCAACTTGTAATAATTTTATCTTAACATTAAATTTAAATCATAAAGGTTGAATAAGAGGGTGACAATGAAAATGGTCAGAAAATCACCTGGCCGAAATGTCGGGTGTTACATTTCTAGTGAGGATATAATTGGTATCTTACTTATTTTAGGAATAGCTTGGAAGGAATAATGGTTATCATTTGGGGGTCTAAAATCAACTATTCCAGATCTACAACTTAACGTGGCATGATGTCTAAATAACCAATCCATCCCTAATATCACTTCATACCCTTTTATGTCAATGACAATTAATTCCGCATAGAGATTCCTATCCCTTAAGGACACGACGTCACCCTTAACAATCTGTTCTGAATGTAGGGACTTCCCTGATGGTAACACGACACTATATGACCTTTCAGCTGGTAGAGTAACATGGATCATCGAAAGGCTCGACTGGAGGATCTACTGGAGGATCTACTGGAGGAATGGCTGGAGAAGAGGCTGGAGCACCTCTGAACCCGTACCAGTACCAATAATCTTCAACATCATCAAGATGCTTGTGAACCCTAATGATATCTTTACGGAGCTCCTCTGTCTTCTCTTCCAACCGTTCAAAGCGATCCAAAACCATGTTCTGAAACGAGTCAAAAGCGGTGCCGATACTAGCAACATTTGTCGCCAAAAAATTGAACTGTTCCTCAAAGTTAGAGAAGTTGCCTCTAGATGCAGTGGAGGGGGGTTCCGTAGTGTGTTCAGGCTCGTGACCACCTTCATCTTCTTCCTCACCGTCATCACCGTCATCACCTTCTTCACCTTCATCAACTTCCATGTGGGATGGTCCAGCTTCAAGTGCTCCAACTTGGTTTCCCTTAAAAATCCAGTTACCTTCAGCATTGAGCCCAAACCCCATCCGAGCTAGAGTGGATATGGTGTATGTGTCGGTTTTCTTCATAGGTAATGGGATTTCGGTCATTGGAATTTGGACTCCATTCTCTTTAAAAATCTTCAATAAAAGAAGATTAAATGGTAGGGACTTTGCAGCGTTGCTGAATACTTGCAACATCCGTTTCACAATCACATATCCGACATTAAATGATTCTTGTCGAAAGATTTTATATAAAACATAGAGATCCATACCACTTATGTGATCTCGATGTCCATCTCTTGGTAAGAGATTGTATGTGATCATATGGTGGAGGAGCCTAGCACGCATGTTTAAGTCCTTTTCCTTTGGTTTCGTTGGAAGGTATCGGCGAGGGTCCTTAACAATCATCCTTAAAAAGGCAGTACTTTCATTGGTGCCCACAAAGTCTGGATCCTTAGCTGCCTCATAATACCTTTCAGCCTCATTGTTAGATTCATAGTTTAAAATTGTGTTTATAGAAAATGAGGAAATTTCTATGTGTTTGCCATACACATAGCTAACAATTTTAAATGGCCTTTGACAATGTTCAACATTGGCATAGAACATTGTCACTGCGTTCTCATAATACGGGCCATCACAGTCAAACTAATCAAATAACCATAAATTCTTCAAAGGCTGAACCAAATTTAAGCTACTTAAATCATCGAATTTCACTTTTCTACTCAGAATCAAGGGCTTGAATTTAAAGTCGTCTTCATACCTTTTCATAGAGACAGCATTCTTGAAGAAAGGAGATGGCCAAGTTGTTGGTTCATCAATTTCATTCGGTGGAGTAGGATTTTTTGACCTTCTCTTACGATCAACTAGCTTGCTGCGGGATGTAGATGCATTTGAAGTTTAGCGGACACTGAAGAGAAGAGATGTTTATTCGAAGGAAAAAAAACAGGCGAAGATTTGGAGAGGAGCAGAAAATCGCCGAGTAAAATATGAGAAAGAGAGTCGAGTGCGAGCGAGGCGGGGGTCTCGGGAGAGAGAGCGAGAGCGAGGGGGGTCTGCGTTTTGGCGAAATGAGAGGGAAATCCTGTCTTTCGAAGAGGAGAAAGACATGATTTCCCTCTGGGTTTGAAGAAAAAAATTGCAGTTCGATTAACCGAACTGGTCGGGTCTGGTCTGATTCCATGCAGGGGCATGTCTGGAAGAAAATGTGATCACGTGCAAAAAACGTGGTTTTTTAACGGAAAAAATGACGGTAGGGGCCAAATTGCACTTTACCCTAGTTGAAGGGGCCAAATTGCCCATTATTCAAGTTTATGGTGTAATTTGCCCATTTCACCTAGTTGTAGGGGCCAAATTGCACTTTACCCTTATTTTATATTTATTTTTTTAAAAAATAAATATAAATTCTGAGAATGAGAAAGCGGCACTCTAAGACTTTTGTAGCCTATACCCAACAGCCTCTTAACTTCGTTCACGCGTGCTCTGTCGTTCTGAACTACACACTCCTTTAAAATAAATCGAGCATTGCATTATTATTAAAATGTTTAAATTGTTAATTAAATTAAGGGGAATATCCTTGTTAACCATGAAAGAATATAGTATTGGGTAAAATCTAAAATCTGGTTTCAACTTTAAGTCAAATGCAAAAAATGGATCAAATAAATTTTTCGTGCAAAAAATGGCTCAAAGTATGGAAAATGGAGAAAAACTGGCTTTGCGGCAAACCGTTGACCCTCCCCCCGCAAATAGTGTTATGAAGGATAATGGTTTGTCGCGTACTTAAAACGGCAAACCGTTCTCACGAGGGAGCATTTCAGAGGGTGAAGACCCCCCCGCGGACGTGAGGGACACGTGCACGTGGGGAAGTCTTCACCCTCTGAAATGCCCCTTGTGATAATGGTTTGTTGCATGTGGATAACGGCAAACCGTTCTCTGCACGAGGGGGCATTTCAGAGGGTGAAGACCCCCCGCGTGCACGTGCCCTGGGGATCTTCATCCTTAGAAATGCCCTGCAAAGCACAGTTTGTCGTGTTTCTCACGCGGCAAACCATTCTATGAGTGTTCATAATACGGTTTGCCGCATACGCATAATGGAAAACCGTTATTACGCACGCGGGGAGGTGTTCACCCTCCAACGGCAAACCGTTCTGGGTTAGTATAACATCGGTCGAACCTCATTTTGACGATTTTTCATCCGAAATCTGACTTTTCTCTCGACCAAACTTCCAGATTCGACCGTTGTGCCTCCAAAATCATCAGATCCGACTGTTATTTCGTTGAAATCTTCCAAAACTGAGCCTAAACCGAGCCAACCAAGCCTAAACTGAGCCAAATTTGAGCCAGCCAACCCTAAACCGAACCAAATCTAAAAAGCGACCGATTTCACCAGATTTCGTCGGATTTGAGTATTTTCGTGCTGAAAATCCTCATATCGTGTCGTTATTTTGTCGAAAATCCTGAAAAAAAACCTAAACCTGCGAAAATCCAGAAAATTTCAAAATCCCAAAAATGCCCCCGAGAATGTTTTTAGGTCGAAAAACTCATCAACATAATGCACAAGGTAGCCCATCAAATCGGGCGCCAGATGAAGAGCCACAACCGCCTCCTAATTATTATTCGATAGAGTTTCGAAGTCGGGTGGCTAAGGAGCAGTACGAGCAGGATATGGGAATCCGCTCGATATTTTACAAGAAGACTGCCAACTTTAGCAGTTGTGAGTGTTTGGCGATCAAGGAGACGTTTGACTATATCTCTGCACGGGGTGTACAACATGCGGGGCGAGAGATACGACAGAGTTGTTCGACTGTTTTATGCGAACATGAGAAGTACCAGGATGGTTGGTCAATTGAAGACGTACCTTTTCGATACAAATATCACCGTAAATGGAGCTGTTATCAATGAACTGCTCGGATTTGGCATCGACGATGCCAAACAATATATCACGCTTCCAAACAGTGTGACTTTGCTAGAATAGAAGAGGGACTAAGCTTCATGTGGCAAATTCAATGGAATTTGGAGATTGCCAGGTTCGTAAAGCCGAGATCGAAGGATTTGAATGTCAAAGTTCGGGTTCTTCACAACCTCATGAGCCATACCATCCTTCCGAGGGATAGACATAGAGATCTTGTCAGCTGGATAGATCTCTATGTGATGGAGAAACTCTACACCAGCAAGATGTTTGATCCAGAATACATGATTGTAGGTCACACGGAAGAGATCAAGCGAACAAAAATTAAGAATCTGCCGTATGAGACCTTAATTTGGAAGATCCTCGAGCGAGCTCAGATTCTGCCTCCTACCGGAGAGCAGCTGCGAGCCCACAGATCTGTCGATGTATTTGACAGGACTCATTTGATTCAGATGAGCTTAATTGAAGTCAACGGGTCTTGGATGCCCAAGGGTCATCCCAGAGCCTTCACATCTCAAGATATTCCTATTAACTTAAAATATGGTTAAGTCTAACTATGTTTTTGATTAACATGAAAAATATAATTTGATGATTATAAGAAATGAGTGATATTATTAATTATTGCAGTTAATTGGGAATGCCCTTTTACAAAGGGTATTATGTTTTCTATCGTTTTTTAATGTGTTGTTAGTTGAGACTGGTGTATGCATAATGTGTAACGACCCTTACCCGTTTCTAATATTACCGTATAATTTTTTTTTTCTTTTCTTTTTCTTTTATTACTAATAAACTTTAAACCTAATGTTTAAGCGGAAAACTATTTGAAAACCTATCGCCTAACTCTTTGGAATTTTTTTTCCAGAGAGTTTGCTTCTATTTTGAACGGCGATTGGTCGCCCCTTTTTGGGCGATCAATCGCTCAGCTCTCTAGAAGTTTTTTTTCCAGAGAGCTTGCTTCCCTTTCCCTGCACATTTCTCTTATACTTCTCTTTCAATTTTTTCTCCATTCCTCCTTCAACTTTCAATACAATTTATCCTATTAAAACTGTAACGCCCCGAATTATTTAAACTTAGTTCGTTACTCATACTATTGAACCGAACTATGAGACTTTGTAAAAACTTTAAAATTTTATTTGATGATCAAAGTTTGACTCTTGAAACGTTAAATCTTGCAGTGAAAAAAAAAAATCATCATATAAAAACAATCTTTATTAAATAATTAAAATATTCAAAGCAGTTGGTTGGATGAGAAAGAGAAAACTGATCACGTCGTCCGGTCACTAAAAGATAAAAGAAAGTCTTTTAATCACAAAACAAAACAGAGCACATCATCCGATCACTAAACGATAAATTACTGCCTACATCTACCGACCACTAAACGACAACGCTTCTACTACATCTTCCGATAGGTCTAATACACGACATCCACCGATTACTAAATAACAAAACTTATTATATCCATCTACCGATGACGTAAGTCGGATGATTCATTCATCTAACTCGCACCGGTCATAAAACGACAAAACTTATTATACACATCTGCCGATAGCTTTTACTAAAGACATCATCCGATGGCTTTTACTTAAGACATCATCCAATGGCTTTTACTGAAGACATCTTCCGATGACGTCAGCCGGACAATTTACCCATCTAACATCTACCGGTAGACAACATCTTCCGACAGACAACAGAACAATAACTCAGCACAACAACAAATTTCACTCTAAACACAGAGAATTCTGACTACCAAGGAACCTGAGCATTTTACTAAAAATTATTCAAAAATACTTAAATTCGTGTATTACTCCAAAATTTGGTAAAGACTACTTTAAAAGAACTAACAGAGTATCATTATTAAAATAAGCCTCAAATTGTATCCAAAACATCCAAAAACTAATACTGTCACTAAAACCCAGTATCCTTAAATTTAATCATCGTCAATTGTGTAACGCCCCGAAATTTCAGAACCCAGTTCGTTACACAAGAATTGCACATGACTCAGAAACTCTGGTTCAAATTTGAAACTTTGCTCGAAAGTCATAATTTGATATATTTTTTTTTTTCTAAAACCTCAGACATTTAAAATCTTGCAGCGGAAATCATTTGAGTAAAAATAGAGTTAAACAAAACTATTGTACGATGATTGATTAATCAGTTGAAATGCTAAGAAATACTTGGTAAAAAGAATAAAGATTTAAATTGCAAAATACTTCAAAAGTTTCAAGAGTCAAACGCATCGCCCGCTGAATAAGTCAACAAAAAGGGCTGAAGCAGAAAATAGAAGACATCATCCGGTGACAAAACGACAAAATATTCTCTACATCTTTCGGTGACGTCAGCCGGATGATTGACGTTATACTGCATCCACCAGTGACTAGACGACAAAACACTTCCTACATTTTCCGGTGGATTAACACACGACATCCACCCGTCACTAAACGACAAAACACTTCCTACATCTTCCGGTAGATTAACACACGACATCCACGGGTCACTAAACGACAAAACACTTCCTACATCTTCCGGTAGATTAACACACGACATCCACTGGTCACTAAACGACAAAACATTTCCTACATCTTCCGGTGGATTATCACACGACATCCACCGGTGAGTAGAATACTCGGCATCATCCGGTGACGTCAGCCGGATGATTCGATCTGCCAATGTCGCCAATGTCGATCAGCGAACAACACCCAACATCCACCGGTGAACCCATTTGCCGATGGTTGAACTTGCAAACTTACTCAAGACATTCAAAACCCCTGACCCTAAGTAATTCCAGAAAACTCAACAGAAGGTAGAACAATATCTTAACTACTCAAATTCCATACAAAAAAAAAGAACATCTCTAGCTGCGAGAAGGACGAGTTTACTTCACTAAAACCATAAGAACAGTTCAAAATCCTTACATTACTCAAATTTAGTAAAATCGCATTTAAGCCTAACCAAATACTATTATCAGAAAGCTCAAAAAGAAACATATTCGAAATATTGAAAACCACTACTGTTATGAAAACTCAACACACTAAAATTGAAACGCTGTCAACTGAACCTTCGCACCAACTGACATCAGTTAAACCGCCCCATCAGTTGCCAGATGGTTACAAAGATGCACTCCAAAACCAGTCTAGTCCTCAGTAGACTCGGAAAACACACCTGCTATCACTTCTTCACCTACATCACAAAACTCATCTATTAGCCTAATGCTAAGTAAGTAAAGCAGTAATGAAATGAAACACTGAAATATAAATTCCTAAACATGCAATTTCTACTTTCTCAACTCAGTTGTTCATGCTTCGTTTCTGTTCAGATCCCCCTGTGAAGTTGGGAGTCGGATCAACCCTCCCAAAGTATAAATATCCACTGTCTCATTAAGGGGTGGATTAGTTCCCTTAACAGTAAATCTGATTCACATGTTCAGATCCCCCTGTGAAATTGGAAGTTGGATCAATTCTCCCAAAGTATAAATATCCACTGTCTCATTAAGGGGCGGATTAGTTCCCTTAACAGTAAAACTGATTCACATAACTGTTTCAATATGTTCAATCCTCACCATGCTGACATGCATTCAAATTCATTTTCGTTTATTTTTAAAACATGATGCATGACATACCAACACATTCTACTAAACAAACCCTAACGTTTTGTGATGTAGGCCCGAAGGCACAAGCAAACTTTACTTACCTGGCTCTCCTGGTGATGCTCGGTTTCAACTACTCCAAAAGCTCGCTTACCTAAGTTTATGGCAATACATTAATCCAACTCTCACTAGACCTTACCAAAAATCAATAATAAGATTGAGGAAATCGATTTGAAACTCTGCTACCCGTGCAATCCCTTTTATCTCTAAGAACCCGAACCTACGCTCAATCTCAGCACCTTCAAGATCCTCACATTGTACCCCCCTCAGGTAACTAACCACTATATCTTAAGAGAAATGAGGAAAACTTACCTAAGTTGAAGGAGAATCGGGCGAGGAAAATCGCCTAGAGAGCTCGGCTGCTTGAGCTTAAAACCCGAAGAGGAAAAGTATGAAATTGGTGGCGGCTACAGTGCATTAAACCCAACCCTCTTTCCTTAAATACGTTATCCACTTTTGAAAATTGTAAATTTACACTAGTGCCCTTGTTTAGTCATTTAATAACCCTACTTACAAATCAGGTGTATACCATTAATAATAAAAGAGCTGGTTCGATAGAACCGGGTGTTACAATCTACCCTCCTTAAAAGAATTTTGTCCTCAAAATTCAGTACCTGAATAATTCTGGGTATTGGTCCAACATGTCTTGCTGGCGCTCCCAAGTTGTCTCCTCTACGTTCTGGTTGTGCCATAAGACTTTCACTAGTGGAACCTCTTTGTTGCGCAAAACCTTCACTGCATAGTCTAAGATCCTTACAGGTTTCTCCTCATATGTAAGAGTAGGGTGAACTTCAATACTCTGCTGTTCCACAATTTGAGAAGGATCTCGTACACATTTCTTAAGCATGGAAATATGAAACACATCATGGATTCCTTCCATGGAGGTTTGTAGCTGTAACTGGTAGGCTGTCTTCCTAACCCTTTTCAAGATCGAGAATGGTCCAATGAATCTGGGGTTCAACTTTCCTCTCTTCCCAAATCTCACAACTCCTTTGAATGGTGACACCTTGAGAAAAACTTCATCACCGATCACAAATTCTAACGCTCTACGCCTGCAATCTGCATAACTCTTCTGTCGACTCTGAGGTGCCAAAATTCTCTGACGGATGAGGGCAACCTTCTCAATAGTTTGTTGCACAAGGTCAGGACCAAGCAACTACACTTCTCCAACTTCATCCCAGTACAAAGGTGATCTGCATTTTCGCCCATACAATGCTTCATACGGTGCCATTCCTATTGTTGTCTGAAAACTGTTATTATAAGAAAACTCCACGAATGATAAATATTTACTCCAAGATCCTTGAAAATCTAATATGCAGGCACAGAGCATATCTTCTAATGTTTGGATGGTTCTTTCGGATTGTCCATCTGTTTGAGGGTGGAAAGCTGTGCTAAAACTAAGCTGTGTTCTCATAGCTTTGTGTAAACTCTTCCAAAACTTAGATGTGAATCTGGAATCCCGATCTGAAACTATGGTACAGGGAACCCCATGCAATCTAACAATCTCTTGCACGTACAATTCGGCAAGCTGATCCATCGAGTAAGTTATCTTAATTGGCAGAAAATGAGCAGATTTGGTTAGACGGTCAACTATAACCCAAATTGCATCATGTCCCCTTGCTGTCCTAGGTAATCCAACAACAAAATCCATCGTTATTTGTTCCCATTTCCATTTAGGAACTGGTAAGGGTTGCAATGCTCCAGAGGGTCTCTGATGCTCGGCCTTAATCCGCTGACAGCACAAACACGATCCTACATATTCTGCCACACTTCTCTTCATGCTTGGCCACCAATAATGCTATTTAAGATCCTTGTACATATTGGTGCTCCCAGGGTGAACAGAGAACCTGGAAGAGTGTGCGTCAGAAAGGATCCCATCACGAAGTTCCTTAATGGCAGGAACAAACCATCTATTTCTAAATTTAAGGATTCCATCGGTGGAGTGGTTAAAATCTGACTTGTCCGTAGAATCCATGCTTGACTTGTACTTATTACACTCATCATCATTCTTCTGGGCTTCCTTTATTTTCTCCAGAATGGTAGGCTTTAAGGTTATGGCTGAAAGTATAGCTGATACACTGGATACTGCTTCTAGATTAAACTTTAGGAATTCTGACTCTAAAGCTAATGGCATACTGAAAACCATAGTTGGGGTTGATGTTGTTACTCTACTCAAGGCATCTGCCACCACATTTGCCTTGCCAGGATGATATTTTATTTCAAAGTCATAGTCCTTGACAAATTCTAACCACCGACGTTGCCTCATATTCAATTCTTTCTGTGTGAAAATATACTTCAGACTTTTATGGTCTGAAAATATCTCGCAAGACTGTCCATACAAGTAATGCCTCCAAATCTTAAGTGCAAATACGACAGCAGCTACTTCTAAGTCATGGGTAGGGTAATTCTTCTCATGAGTTTTCAACTGTCTAGAGGCATAAGCTATTACTTTACCATCTTGCATTAACACACATCCAAGGCCAATCTTGGAAGCATCATAGTAAATGCTAAACTTACCATTATCGACAGGAAGGGTCAGAATTGGAGCATTTGTCAGTTTCTGTTTCAAGGTCTGAAAGCTATGCTCACATTCCTCAGTCCATCTATATATCACATTTTTCCTTGTTAACTTAGTAAGAGGTGTAGCAATCTTTGAAAATCCCTCAATAAATTTTCTATAATATCCTGCTAATCCAAGGAAACTTCGAATATCAGTAGCATTCCTTGGTTGGGGCCATTCCTTAACTGCTTGAACCTTAGCTGGGTCAATGGATATCCCATCTCCAGAGATAACATGTCCTAAGAAGTGAACTTGGTCCAACCAAAACTCACACTTAGAAAACTTGGCGTAAAGTTGGTGCTGTTTTAATACTTCCAACACCAAGGTCAGGTGTCTAGCATGCTCGTCCTTGGAACGGGAATAAATTAAAATATCATCAATGAACACTATGACAAATTTATCTAAGTATTCATGAAACACCCTATTCATGAGATCCATGAATGCTGCTGGCGCATTAGTCAATCTAAAGGACATAACCAAAAACTCATAATGTCCATACCTTGTGCGAAAAGCTGTCTTAGGAATATCTTCAGATTTGACTTTTAACTGGTAATAACCAGACCTAAGGTCAATCGTAGAAAAAACTCTTGCACCATTAAGTTGGTCAAATAAATCGTCAATCCTCGGCAATGGATACTTATTCTTGACAGTTAACTTGTTCAATTCTCTATAATCAATGCACATACGCATTGATCCATCTTTCTTTTTGACAAAAAGGATAGGTGCGCCCCATGGTGAAAAACTAGGGCGTATGAATCCTTTCTCCAGCAGATCCTCTAACTGCTTCTTCAGTTCCTTAAGTTCTGTTGGTGCTAGTCTATATGGATTCTTAGACACAGGCTCTGCTCCAGGGTAAACATCAACAACAAATTCAATTTCCCTATCTGGCGGCAAACCAGGAAGGTCATCTAAGAATACTTCGGGGAAGTCTTGGACAATTAGGACATTCTGAGGATTTGCTTTTCCTACAAGCTGTGTGTCTAAAACGCTAGCTAAGAAGCACAAATACTCTCCATATAGGGAAGGTCTTGTGTTAATAGAAGTCATCACAGACATTTCCTTACTCTTCCTTGAAGCTTGAAAGGTGTGTTTCGAACTATCAGGGGGTTGGAAGCTAACTATTCCAGTCCTACAATCTATTGTGGCATGATGTTTAAACAACCAGTCCATTCCTAGGATTACATCAAATCCTTTTATATCCATAATTATAAGATCAGCAGGTAGACTTACATTCCCTACTAACACTTCGCTGTCAAGCATCACTTGGTTAGAGTGCATGCGTCCACCAGAAGCCAATGCAACGTTAAACTCATGCATGGAAGGGGTAAACTGTACATCTAACTTAACAGCAAAAGCAGATGCTATAAATTAATGTGTTGCGCCAGAATCTATCAAAGTAAAAGCAGGCACAGAGTTGATCAATATAGTACCTGACACCACAGCAGGCTGTTCTTCATCTCCCGACTCCATTATGGAGAAAATTCTTGGTTTAATCGTAGCAGGGCCGCTCTTAGGAACTAGACAGTCTCTACTAATGTGACCGACCTTGTTACAGTTGTAGCATCTGTGACTCTAGGCTTCGAGCACTCTTTGTATGTGTGTCCAACTTCCTCACAGTTGAAACACTTCCCAAAGCCCAGTCTGCACTCCCCAGGGTGGTTCTTCAAACACTTAGGACACTGGGGAAATTTCCTGACACTTTGCATCTTCCCACCCGCTCCTTGGCTATTTTGGCCTTCACTTGGCCTCTTCGTTCCCCTATGCTGGTGTGGCTGGTTAAACCTTTGTGTGACCTCCCTTGGTCTAGCACACTTCCCTTCAGCTTCTTCCACTTCCAGAGCAGTGGACACAACTTCACTGAACGTTAAACCTTTAATACCACAGAATTTAACCCCACTGCAGATTTCTGGCTTCAGTCCATGCACAAATTTAAACACTTTATCCTCTTCCTTGTGAGCAAAATGCCCAGCAAACCTGGACAATGACTCAAATTGTCTACTGTATTCGGCCACAGACCCTATCTGCTTCAAGTTCAGAAACTCCAACTTCTTCGCAGTCTGGACTGTGCTGCTGAAATACTTCTCATAGAAAATGTCCTTGAATTGTGACCAGGACATTGCCAAAACATCAGTGGTGGTCTCCATTGTTTCCCACCAGAGTTGAGCTTCACCAGCTAAATGAAAGGTTGCCAATGTGACCTTGTCTCCTTCTCCAATGTTGGCACACCTAAACATACTTTCAATCTTCTTAAGCCATCCATCAGCAATTACTGGATCAGATGACTGTCCATCGAACGTGGGTGGTCTTAGTCTCCGGAATCTATCTCCAGAATGTTCATTGCTAGAACCCGAGTTGGCACTTCCTTGCACCTCTCGGTTCAACAGTACTCCTAGTTGGTCAGACTGTTGGCGCACTAAATCAGTATGCTGACGCACTAAATCTGTCAGCTGCCTAATCACACTAGGCTCCTCTTCACCCCTCACATTTGGCATTTCTCTTGGCACTCTAGGTCTTCCTGGGCGTCTGGCCATTGTACTAAATTCCTGTACAGGGTTAATTACACTGTTAAATATCTATTAACTAAGGTTAACATAAACACTTACAGTTGTTGAAGTACTTCCATGCAACGATTGGCACTGATGAGTAATCTTTTGAACGGTTTAACTGAATGTCTCTGATACCATACTGTAACGCCCTGAACTTTCAGAACCCGGTTCGTTACACAAGAATTGCACATGACTCGGAAACTCTGGTTCAAATTTGAAACTTCGCTCGAAAGTCATAATTTGATATATATATATATTTTTTCTAAAACCTCAGACATTTAAAATCTTGCAGCGGAAATCATTTGAGTAAAAATAGAGTTAAACAAAACTATTGTACGATGATTGATTAATCAGTTGAAATGCTAAGAAATACTCGGTAAAAAGAATAAAGATTTAAATTGCAAAATACTTCAAAAGTTTCAAGAGTCAAACGCATCGCCCGCTGAATAAGTCAACAAAAAGGGCTGAAGCAGAAAATAGAAGACATCATCCGGTGACAAAACGACAAAATATTCTCTACATCTTCCGGTGACGTCAGCCGGATGATTGACGTTATACTGCATCCACCAGTGACTAGACGACAAAACACTTCCTACATTTTCCGGTGGATTAACACACGACATCCACCCGTCACTAAACGACAAAACACTTCCTACATCTTCCAGTAGATTAACACACGACATCCACGGGTCACTAAACGACAAAACACTTCCTACATCTTCCGGTAGATTAACACACGACATCCACCGGTCACTAAACGACAAAACATTTCCTACATCTTCCGGTGGATTATCACACGACATCCACCGGTGAGTAGAATACTCGGCATCATCCGGTGACGTCAGCCGGATGATTCGATCCGCCAATGTCGATCAGCGAACAAACACCCAACATCCACCGGTGAACCCATTCGCCGATGGTTGAACTTGCAAACTTACTCAAGACATTCAAAACCCCTGACCCTAAGTAACTCCAGAAAACTCAACAGAAGGTAGAACAATATCTTAACTACTCAAATTCCATACAAAAAAAAGAACATCTCTATCTGCGAGAAGGACGAGTTTACTTCACTAAAACCATTAGAACAGTTCAAAATCCTTACATTACTCGAATTTAGTAAAATCGCATTTAAGCCTAACCAAATACTATTATCAGAAAGCTCAAAAAGAAACATATTCGAAATATTGAAAACCACTACTGTTATGAAAACTCAACACACTAAAATTGAAACGCTGTCAACTGAACCTTTGCACCAATTGACATCAGTTAAACCGCCCCATCAGCTGCCAGATGGTTACAAAGATGCACTCCAAAACCAGTCTAGTCCTCAGCAGACTCGGAAAACACACCTGCTATCACTTCTTCACCTACATCACAAAACTCATCTATTAGCCTAATGCTAAGTAAGTAAAGCAGTAATGAAATGAAACACTGAAATATAAATTCCTAAACATGCAATTTCTACTTTCTCAACTCAGTTGTTCATGCTTCGTTTCTGTTCAGATCCCCCTGTGAAGTTGGGAGTCGGATCAACCCTCCCAAAGTATAAATATCCACTGTCTCATTAAGGGGTGGATTAGTTCCCTTAACAGTAAATCTGATTCACATGTTCAGATCCCCCTGTGAAATTGGAAGTTGGATCAATTCTCCCAAAGTATAAATATCCACTGTCTCATTAAGGGGCGGATTAGTTCCCTTAACAGTAAAACTGATTCACATAACTGTTTCAATATGTTCAATCCTCACCATGCTGACATGCATTCAAATTCATTTTCGTTTATTTTTAAAACATGATGCATGACATACCAACACATTCTAGCAAACAAACCCTAACGTTTTGTGATGTAGGCCCGAAGGCACAAGCAAACTTTACTTACCTGGCTCTCCTGGTGATGCTCGGTTTCAACTACTCCAAAAGCTCGCTTACCTAAGTTTATGGCAATACATTAATCCAACTCTCACTAGACCTTACCAAAAATCAATAATAAGATTGAGGAAACCGATTTGAAACTCTGCTACCCGTGCAATCCCTTTTATCTCTAAGAACCCGAACCTACGCTCAATCTCAGCACCTTCAAGATCCTCACATTGTACCCCTCTCAGGTAACTAACCACTATATCTTAAGAGAAATGAGAAAAACTTACCTAAGTTGAAGGAGAATCGGGCGAGGAAAATCGCCTAGAGAGCTCGGCTGCTTGAGCTTAAAACCCGAAGAGGAAAAGTATGAAATTGGTGGCGGCTACAGTGCATTAAACCCAACCCTCTTTCCTTAAATACGTTATCCACTTTTGAAAATTGTAAATTTACACTAGTGCCCTTGTTTAGTCATTTAATAACCCTACTTACAAATCAGGTGTATACCATTAATAATAAAAGAGCTGGTTCGATAGAACCGGGTGTTACAAATTGAACCTTCAAACCTACAGACATCAGTTTACCAGAACGAGGCATGAACGTGCTCTCCCAACCAGCCTAGTCCTCAATAGGCTCAGAAAACACACCTTCAGTCACTTCTTCAGCTACATCACAAAACTCATCTATTAGCCTAATGCTAAGTAAGTAAAGCAGTAATGAAATGAAATGCTGAAACATAAACTCCTAAATATATAGTTTCTACTTTCTCCTCTCAGTTGCATAAACGTTCGTTTCTGATCTGATCCCCCTGTGAAATTGGGAGTTGGATCACTTCTCCCAAAGTCATACATCCTCTCTCTCGATTAAGGGGCAGATTAGTTCCCTTAACGACTGTTCAGATCCCTCTGTGAAATTGGGAGTTGCATCACTTCTCCCAAAGTCATACATCCTCTCTCTCGGTTAAGGGGCGGATTAGTTCCCTTAATAACTTATCTGTTACAGTCTGTTCATTCCTTACCATGCTAGTTCATGTAAAATCATTTTCGCATACTTTCAAAAAGAGGATGCATGACATAAAAACATTCAAACACACATAATCCTACTGTTTTGTGATGTAGGCCCGAAGGCACAAGCAAACCTCACTTACCTGGCTCTCCTGGAAATGCTCGGTTTCAAACTAGTTCAGAAGTTTTGTTCACCTAAGTCATAAACAGAATATTAATCAGATTTCTACTAAGCCTTATTCTAATCTATCCAGAAATCTAGGGAAACTAGTTTGGAAGCTTAGTTCATTGTACATTCCCGATTTACCACAAAACCCGAACTAACTTACCCATACGGCATTCACAAAACTCACACTTATACTCTCTCCAATCATCGATAGCTACTAGTACAGCAAGAAATCGAAGTAAGGCTCACCTAGTTTGGAGAAGATTCGAGTAGAAGAATCGCCTAGAGAGCTCTGCTGCTTGAGATGAAGACCAAAAGAGAGAAAAGTGGGGGAATGATGGCGGCTACAGTTCATTAAATCCAAAACCTCTTTCCTTAAATACGTTATCCACTTTTAAATTTCCAATTACTTTTATGCCCTTGCCTAGTCATCCATTAACCCTACATTTATTATTGTCATGCAAAGTGTACCATTAATTAAAAGATTAAATAATTAGTTCTATAGAACCGGGTGTTACAAAAACACTTCAACATCAATTTACATTCTAAAACATTTAAGATAAAATCACTCATTCACATCCTTCATTTTACCCATTACTATAAGTACGATTCAAAACGTTTAAAACGAAGTAAATTTCCTGAAAACGAATCGCGTGGTTCCGTTTGAAAACTAACAAATTCCTAAGAAATTTAAAACCAACAAGTAATCCAAGTGAACTTTCAACAAGCTTAACAAACAGTTTATAAAATAGGTTTCCAAAACATCAAAACATAACTTATCAACTAACCAAATCCCAAACATCCTAATATGTTCAACTATACATTCATCGTTCATATCTAACTATCGTGTCCCCAAAATACTTACACACATCCCCACGGGTCATGAAACGCCTCGACTGCGCCAGTACACTCCTGCATCCATTCTTCGTCAACTGGACTCATGCTTCAGGAGGAGGAACGTCGTCCTCACCTGTCTCATAATCACCTGTCTCATAATCACCTACACCATACAGACACACTATGAGCTAAAGGCTCAGTAAGTTTCGTAAATGTAAATGTATGCTGTACGTATGAGTTTCAGAAATCATGCAACATTTTCTTATCATTACGTCGCAGACAGAATGTTACCGAGGTCTCAGCCTATTAGATGGAGAGGACACATCCCGCGGTCGGACTGCCCTCTTCACCTAACCCGGGGGGGGGGGGGGGGTACACGCTCGCACCCAAAACAGCCGTGCCTGAGCCTCACCTCGGGTAACCAGATACAGATTACATTGATTCATTACGTTCATTCATTTCATTTTCTTAAACACGTGTAGAAATCCGTTTTCATGCTATTTTAAAATATGTGATGCATGAACAGTTATAGACATAAAATAACAAACATCATACGTACTATCAAGACTATAAAAAGCATAACCTATAAAAGAACTAACCTATCTACCCGACCAAAGCATATAAACAAACAACTCTCTAGAGATCCTTTACGTGACATCGACATACGATGTAGGCCACTCGGCCAAGTAAGTCACGAGAACTTACCTCGTGCGCGCTGAACTTCGAGCTCCGTCCACGAGCGTCGTTTGTCTGAGGCAAAACACAACAATTGTCGTTAAACGAGATTTAAATCGTTAAACGTCCAAATTTAACGAAACCTTAACTAAGTAAATTCTCCTAAAATTCTAATTCAACTCTTTGAGACATTTTATCGAGCAATTCATGCTCGTGAATTTCCAAAACTCCATTAATGGAGATTTCTCAAATCTCAAATATCCGATTTTCAACCTAAACGCTGCATACACTCTCGATTTCATCCAATAACGTTTAATACGTTCAATATACTCACTAATACGTCAAACCTATAAATTTCTAACTTTAAACTACGTTTTTCACAAAACCTAAACGAAACCCTAACCGTTAAACCGAAAACTACGAATAACCTTTCTAAAACCATAGATTCATACCTAGGGTTGAGTTTTAGGAAGAAAACGTGAAGAACGGAGGACGAATGGAGGACGAAAAGGAGAACGCCGTGAGTCGCCGGAGGGGAAATGGAGAATCGCAGGGAAGGAGGAGATTTTGCGTGGAGAAGAAGAAGAAGACATGTGTTTTAAATTAAAATTTAACTTGGCAATTTACCATTTTGCCCTTCCTTTGATTTTCTATTTATTTCATTTTTCGTTTCGTTAATTAGGTAACAATTCGGCTTCTCTAAATTTCCTTAATTCACCAATGACTCCAACTCATTACCAGGGTTCTTTTAAAACTGTCCGTTTACAAATCGAACCTTGTTTACTATTTTTACTAAAATATTCCTTTTATATTACGAGAAATGTAATTCTCGTATAATTAGCGTTAAACTCCTAAAATTTCCAAAATTTTCTTAAAAATCATATTAATTATTAGGATCGTAATAACGCTTTCTTTTTGCAAAATGGACTTGATTTGACATATTTATAAAATTGCCATTACATTATTTATTTACAAAATCCCGTAAATCCGGGTGTTACATTCCATCCACCTTATTTAAAATTTTGTCCTCAAAATTTGACTACATAAACAACTCGGGATACCTAGCCATCATATCTTGCTGTTGCTCCCAAGTCACTTCTTCAATCTCGTGGTTCCGCCATAGGACTTTAACTAGCGGAATCTCTTTGTTGCACAAAACTTTGATGGAAGACTCCAAAAAACGTACCGGCCTCTCTTCATAAGTCAAGGTAAGCTGTACCTTGATCTCTCTTGCCTCTACAATATGCGATGGATCGCGCAAACACTTCCGAAGCATAGATACGTGAAATACGTCGTGGATGCCTTCCATTGAAGCTGGAAGCTGTAATCGATACGCCATCTTCCCGATCTTCTTCAAAATAGGAATGAGCCCCACATAACGAGGGTTTAACTTGCTCTTCCTTCCGAATCGCATCACACCTTTAAACAGAGAAACTTTCAAATAAACCTCATCCACCTTCTTCGAATTCCAGTTCCCTCTGTCTCGTGTCAGCATAGCTCTTCTGTCGACTCTGAGCTATCTCGATACGCTGTCTGATAACCGCAATCTTCTCTGCCGTTTGCTGTAGAATGTCGGGACCAACAATACTGGCTTCACCAACCTCGTCCCAATACAGCGGAGATCTACACTTTCGACCATATAAAGCTTCGTACGGAGCCATACCGATGGTAGCCTGGAAGCTGTTGTTGTACGAGAACTCCATCAGTGGAAAATACCTCCTCCACGATCCCTGAAATTCCAAAACACAAGCTCTGAGCATATCCTCTAGATTCTGATTTGTTCTCTCTGTCTGACCATCACTATGAGGATGAAAAGCTGTGCTGAAATTTAGCTGAGTTCCCATAGCTTTGTGCAAACTCTTCCAGAACTTCGATGTAAACCTCGGATCTCTGTCTGAGACAATCGAAACTGGTACTCCGTGCAATCTCACGACCTCCTGCACATAAAGCTCGGCGAGCTGATCCATTGTAACACCCGACAATTTCGGTCAGGTGATTTTCTTAACCATTTTGATTATCACCCTTTTTATTAACCTTTATGATTTTAAATTTAATGTCAAGACATATTTATTACAAGTTGAGTGAAACTAGGTTGGGTGGCAGGGTTGTAATTAAGGAAGGATGGATCAAGTATAAATAGGAAATGGAAATCTTAAACCCCATTTAAACCTCACTGTAGCTGACGCATTCACTTTCGGCGATTTCTCTCTTCCCCAGAGCTCTCTCCCTCGGCCAACTACAGCTCCTTTCGGTGACCGATTTGCAGTCTCCACCCTGACAATCCACACCCTAGGTAAGACTCTGTAATGTAGTCACTGATTGGCTATTTAGAACTCTGTTCTCCCTGCTAAGACCCGTAGCTTCGGATTCTTATTTGGCAGTGAAATATTAGTGGCATTCGTAATCTGTGACTAGTTATTAGGTTGAAACTGATTATCTCTAGGATGACTTTTGGTTAGAACTTTTAGGATTTTTATTTAATACTGTAATGAGAAATGTTTTAGGTAAAGAAGTCTGAAGTGAAGTGCTCGAGTATTGCTAAGGAAACCAGGTAAGTGAATGTGTAGGAATACCCGGCCATTAGGGCCCTACATCACAAGGGTATAGGTTAGAAGCTGTTTTCGATGTTTAAGGATTATTTGAGTTTTTTTCTGTTGGTTATGATACTCAAACTGTTAGTATGATTCTAGTTAGATATATGATCTGTTCAATAGAATGATGAACTAAGAGTATCCCAACTCATGCATCATGAATGTTTCTCAAGCACGTGATAATGTTTTCAATGCATGTTTTCTCTCATGAATAAGACAAGAATATGAAACCTATGCAACATGGATTAAGAGAGGGTTGGGGGCGGTTTGGCGTATGTCACTGTCCCAAAAGAGGGACCAAGAATACGACCCGCAAGGGACTATGTACACTCTCACTGTCGAACACCCTTTACCGGCACAAATCCTCCCTTAATTCATAAAACGTAAATGATGATTATGAATGATGATTATGAATGATGATTATGAATGATGTATATGAATGATGACTACGAACATGAACAAGTAAAGATCCATGAGCATGTGTTTCTTTAAACTGTGCATTCATGCATATGTGTTAGCATTGCATTCCTTACTAAGTATTAGGCTTATAGTTTAAACCTTATGATGTAGGTGACGAGATATCAGGTGAGGAATTCAAAGTTGATGAAGATGTTTAAGTTGGTTGCTGGGAGATGCTCAGGGTGGAAGTTTGTGGCTGGATGACGATTATGACCCACGGTTATGCTCTTATTATGTCAGTAAGGTTTATGAGAAAACTGATGTTTAAGTAGGATGAGATCTTTCTTTGAATACTGGATTTTGTGATTGTCTGGTTTGGTTACCGAGTCGGGGATGATTAAAAGAGAATAGAATAACCTGTTTCTTATAAGTCTTCCGCTACATGTAATCTAGCTGAGTCCATGATTCATGTCTGCCTATGTTTGTGACTACGAAGTATGAGATCTGTGAAGGTCAGGTTATATTTCTGTCGGTGTGAATTGTTTAGAGACTTTCAGGATTTCTTGCTGTGTGATAGAAGTTGGATGAACGTATCATCCGGATGACGTCACTGGTGGATGGTGAACGTTTGCTGTTCACCGGATGATGCCTCTATTCGGATGAGGTAAGTGAGTCACGTGTATTGCACATGCTCACCGGATGATGTCTCTGATGGGTGAGGACATCATCCGACTGACGTCACCGGTGGATGGCGAATGGTTGTTGTTCACCGGATGATGTCTCTTATTAGTTAGCAAGGTTAAGTAAGCCACGTGAGATGCACAAGATGATCAGATGATGTCTCTTATTAGTTAGCAAGGTTAAGTAAGCCACGTGAGATGCACAAGATGACCAGATGATGTAGATTTACACTAACGGCTGAAGCGAGCTCAATGCTTGTCGTTTAGCGATCGGCGTAGGTGATATACATATATATTTTGTCGTCTAGTGCTCAGGTGATGTGGGGACTGAAGTGTGATTTATCACCGGTCGATGTGAGTTTATTTCTCTACCGGCAGATACAGTTTAAGAGTTGATGTACCTGTTCACCAGCTGAGGCACCTTGCACTGCTCGCCGGCAAATGCGTATTGTATTTCTTTTCTGAGCGATGTTTAATGATTCACGAGTGATGTCTTGAGCTAAGTTATGAGTTATTTAAAAAAAAAAAAATATGAAGGGGTATAATTCCGATAAAAATAGTAAGGATATATGGACAAGTCTCAAAGAGTCATGGTTTGGTCTCGGCCTTACTGGGGTCGTTACAATTATGGTATCAAAGCAAAATTGGGTTCTAAAATCGATTATGCAAACTGCCTTCCAGCACAGATTGCCACCTGAGTACACTCGAGCAACTGTAAGTGTTTATGATTTTAGTAAATGTCATTAAGTTAAGACATATTTATGAATGTTCGTTTAGGAATCTCAAAATGGTAAGAGGTCAGCAAAGAGAGACCAATGAGGGCAGCAATGCCATTGCTCAGTTGACAGAGTTGGTCATGCGCCAATCTCGCCAGATCGAACAGCTGATGACTGCCAGAGAAGAACAAGCGAATTTTAGTTCAAATGCAGCTCAAGATCATGGTGGCGAGCGTTTTCACCGGCTTCGACCCCCGACATTTAATGGTCGAGTTTCAGACCTTGTTTATGCTGAGGAATGGATTCAGAAGATGGAGGACATGTTCAGGTATGCAAAAGTTGAGGACGGAGATAATGTAACAACCCCAGTAGGGCCGAGACCAAACCATGACTCTTTTAGACTTGTCCATATATCCTTACTATTTTTATTTAAGTTATGCGCCTTTATATATATTTTTTTAAAAAACATAACTTGGCTCAAGACGTCACATGCGATTCATTAAACATCGCTCATCAATGGAATACATTACACATCTGCCAGCGGGCAGTGCAAAATGCTTCAGCCGATGAGCAGGAACTTCAACTCTTAAACTGCATCTACCGATAGAGAAATAAACTCACATCTGCCGATCATAAAATGACAGAACTCATTACTTATTCACTTGCTCCTGCCGATCGCTAAACGACAAGCACATAGCTCGCTTCTGCCGGTAGTGAAAATCTACATCATCAGGTATTTGAAACACCTTACATCTACCGAAGAGAAATAAACTCACATCGGCCGATCATAAAATGACAGAACGCATTACTTATTCACTTGCCCTGCCGATCGCTAAACGACAAGCACATAGCTCGCTTCTGCCGGTAGTGAAAATCTACATCATCAGGTATTTGAAACACCTTACATCTACCGATCGCTAGACGACAAAACAACACTTATATCATCTGGTATTTGAAATACCTTACATCTACCGATAGACATGTGCAATCCATGTGTTCATTTAATACGTCTTCCGATAGAAATCATCTATCGGTGGATGCAAACTCTTAACATCTTCCGATAGGGAACATCTATCGGTGGATGCAAACCCTTAACATCTTCCGATAGGGAACATCTATCGGTGGATGCAAACATACACAGGCTTCAAACCTCATTGACTCAACACTCATATGAATGAAATTCAGAGACTCATCCAAAAATTCTTATAGCAGAATAACTCTTTCCATATCCTTATAATCATCTCCAGACTCAGTAGTTAAACCAGACAATTTCAAAAGCTCGATGTTATAAAATAATCTTATCCTACTTATACTTCCATATTCATAATCATCACTAAAATCATAAGAGCATTAACCAGGGGGTCTTGTTAACCATCCAGCTACAGAATTGCTCCCTGAACACCTTCCAGCAATCAAACTTAGACATTTTCATTAACTTTGAAATCCTCACCGGATACTTCGTCACCTACATCATAAGGTTCAACTATAAGCCTAATGCTTAGTAAGGAATGCAATGCTAACATGTATATGTAAATGCATAGTTGGAAGAAAATCATGATCATGTTTGTTTTATGCTCTTTTCCTGTTCTTATTTGTATTCTTGTTCATCACTTTCATCATATGGATTAAGAGAGGATTTGTGCCGTAAAGGGGGGATGACAGTGCAAGTGTACATAGTCCCTTTCGGGCCGTATTCATGGTCCTTCTCTTTGGACAGTGACATACGCCAAACCGCCCCCAACCTTCACTTAATCCGGTTGCATAAGTTTCATATTCATTCTCATATCTTGTTCATGGGGGAAAACGTGCTCATAAAAACATTTTTATATGCTTGAGAAGTAAATCATGATGCATGACATGAATGTTCTTAAACCATCAGACTATAAAATATATCATACCAGAACAGTCGACTTCATAGACTCTACCAGAACGCCACATAACATGACTCTCAACATCCATAAATCATCAAAGTACAAGAAATCTTACTAACACAGAACAAACATCAGACAACTGAAACTAACTTAATATCCTTGTGATGTAGGGCCCTATTGGCTGGAAGTCTTAATACATTCACTTACCTGGATTCCTTAGCAGTGTTGTCCTTACTTGAAATCTTTCCCACCTAAAGCATTTCACATTACAAAGATAAAACAGGTCCTAAATGTTCTAAAATCGAGGCTAGAAAACCTTAGCTAAATGTCATCCAAGAATCTAACATAGCCGGATTCAACCTAGAAACTAACTCAGATTAAAATGTTCCTATTATTACTCTGCCATTAAAGAATCTGAAGTCCCGAGTTATAACTGAAAACAGAGTTCAAAGTAGTTAACCGGTAACTACATTGCTTAAGTCTTACCTAAAAGCATGGATAGTCGGGTGCAAACTGAAGGATCGATAGCCGACGAGGGAGTCGCTGGCAGGGAGAGAGCTCGGAAGGGTAAGAAGTCGCAGAATGGAAATGTCGGCTACAGTGGGGTTTTAGCGAGGTATAACGATTTCCATTTTCAATTTATATTACATAAATTCCTCCTTAATTACAATCCTGCCACCACACAAATAGAAATCTAATAAGCTTTGGCATTTAATTTGAATTAAAAGAACGACAATAAAGGTGACAGTTAATTCCGTTAAGAGAGTAACCTGACCAAAATTGTCGGGTGTTACATCCACCCCTCCTTAACAAAATTTTCGTCCCCGAAAATTGATCAAACGAAGAGTTCTGGATATTTGTCCAACATGTCTTGTTGTCGTTCCCAAGTGACTTCTTCCACTCCATGATTTGTCCATAAGACCTTATTCAATGGAATTTCTTTATTCTGTAGGGTCTTAACTGCAGATTCCATAATTTGAACAGGTTTCTCTTCATACATTAATGTTGGCTCGATTTCAATATCCACTGGCTTAACAACTTGCGTAGGATCCCGTATGCATTTCCTTAGCATTGACACATGAAAGACATTATGAACCTTTTCCAGCGATAGGGGCAATTGTAATTTATAAGCTGTACTGCCAATCCTCTCTAAGACAGGGAATGGTCCAATGAATCGTGGATTGAGCTTTCCCTTCTTACCAAATCTCAGTACTCCCTTAAATGGTGAAATCTTTAGAAAAACTTCATCTCCAACAGAGAACACCAGACCTTTCCTCCTTTGGTCTGCATAACTTTTCTGTCGGCTTTGTGCAGTAATCATTCTTTTCCTGATAATGGTAATCTTGTCTGACATCTATTGCAAGATCTCGGGACCTAGGAGTTTTGCTTCACCGACCTCATCCCAGTACAAAGGTGATCTACACTTCCTGCCATACAGTGCCTCATAAGGTGCCATACCAATGGTGGACTGGTAGCTATTATTGTAGGAGAATTCTACCAAAGGTAAGTATCGACTCCAAGATGTCTGGAAATCTAGCACACACGCTCTCAACATATCTTCTAGTATCTGAATGGTCCTCTCAGATTGACCATCGGTTTGAGGGTGAAAAGCAGTGCTGAAAGACAATTTTGTTCCTAATGTGCATTGCAAAATTTACCACAATCTTGAGGTGAATCTAGGATCACGATCGGAGACAATAGACAAGGGGATCCCATGCAGTCTGATAATTTCCTGAATGTACAGGTTAGCAATTTGTTCCATTGTAAAAGTCATTCTTACTGGTATAAAGTGGGCTGATTTTGTCATTCTGTCAACCACAACCCAAATACTATCAAGTCCCTTAATTGTCTTTTGTAATCCTACCACAAAATCCATGGCAATGTTCTCCCACTTCCATTCAGGGATCGGTAAAGGTTGAAGAGTACCTCCTGGGCGTTGGTGTTCTACTTTAACTTGTTGGCATATCAAACATAACTCTACAAACTTGGCCACATCCCTCTTCAGGTTTGGCCACCAGTAATGCAACTTTAAGTCCCGATACATCTTGGTGCTACCAGGATGTACAGAAAAGGAAGATGAATGTGCCTCAGCCAAGATTAACGCACGTAACTCTTTATCACTTGGAATGTACCATCGATTCCTAAATTTTAAAATACCATCGCTGGAGAGACTGAACTCAGAGGAGGCGTCTTTTAACTTACTCATCATACTATTGTTCTCCTTAGAATCTTTCTGTTGTGCCACTTTGATCTTGTCCAAAATAGTTGGTCAAATGGTTAAATCAGCAAGTAAGGTTGACAACTCAGGAACTATTTCCAACTCAAATTTCTGAACTTCCTTCCATAATGGTACAGACATGGTTGATACCATGGGCTGCATTGTCTTTGACATTCTGCTTAAAGAATCGGCTACAACGTTGGCCTTTCCCGGGTGGTACTTAATTTCAAAGTCATAATCTTTAACAAATTCCAACCAACGTCTTTGTCTCATGTTTAATTCCTTTTGGGTGAAAAGGTACTTCAGGCTTTTATGATCAGAAAACACCTCACACTGTTGACCATATAAATAGTGTCTCCAAATCTTTAATGCAAAAACAACTGCTGCTAACTCTAAATCGTGAGTGGGGTAATTCTGTTCATAACTCTTCAGCTGCCTAGAAGCATATGCTACGACCTTGCCTTCTTGCATAAAGACACACCCCAGACCAACTTTGGATGCATCACAGTAAACACTAAACTTTCCTTCTTAGGTTGGGAGAGTCAATAGTGGGGCTGTTGTCAACTCTAGCTTGAGTGTCTGGAAGCCATCTTCACAAGCTTCAGTCCAAGAGTACTTGGTGTCCTTCTTTGTTAAATTAGTTAAAGGCTTAGCTATCATAGAGAATCCCTTAATGAACTTTCTATAATAACCTGCCAGACCAAGGAAACTACGGACTTCACTGACATTCCTTGGCTGTGGCCAGTCCTTAACAGCCTGGACTTTGGTTGGATCTACTGATATACCTTCAGCAGAGATGACATGGCCTAAGAAGTTGACCTTATCCAACAAGAACTCACACTTAGACAACTTGGCATAGAGTTGCTGCTGTTTTAATGTTGTTAAAACCACCCTTAAGTTTTCCTCGTGGTCAGCTTTAGTCCGTGAGTAAATTAAGATATCATCTATGAACACAATTACAAACTTGTCCAAGTAATCACAAAACACTCGATTCATCAGGTCCATAAAAGCTGCAGGTGCATTGGTTAACCCAAACGACATTACAAGGAATTCGTAATGTCCATAACGGGTCCTGAAGACTGTCTTAGGTATATTGCTCTCCTTAACCTTCAATTGGTAATAGCCCGAACGTAAGTCAATCTTTGAAAATACTTTAGCTCATTGTAATTGGTCAAACAGGTCATCAATCTGGGGCAAGGGGTACTTGTTCTTAATTGTCAACTTGTTTAGCTCTCTGTAGTCAATACACATTCTAAGAGAACCATCTTTCTTCTTAACGAATAGGACAGGTGCACCCCAGGGAGAACTACTAGGGCGTATAAATCCCTTGTCAACTAATTCCTGCAGTTGGACTTTTAATTCCTTCAGCTCAACAGGTGCCATGCGATAAGGGTTCTTGGATATAGGTAATGCCTCAGGATATGTATCGATTACAAATTCAACTTCTTTATTAGGTGGTAATCTGGGCAAGTCATCCATAAATACTTCAAGAAACTCTTTAACTATGGAAATATCTTGAAGTTCTACTTTATTCTTTACCCAAATATCGATTACACTAGCTAGATAACTCTCACAGCCATCTTTCAATAACCGTTGGGTCTCTAGTGAGGATATAATCAGTATTTTACTTATTTTTGGGATAGCTTGGAAGGTATACCGATCTCCATTTGGGGGTCGAAACTCAACTAATCCAGACCTACAACGGCATAGTGTCTGGATAACCAATCCATCCCTAGTATAACTTCATACCCCTTCATGTCAATTACAATCAGTTCTACATATAACTTCTCATCTCCTAAGAACACAATGTCACCCTTCACTATCTGTTCAGGATGTAAGGATTTCCCTGACGGTAACATGACACTATATGGCCTATCACCTGATATGTATCCTAACTTATGCTTACAGACAAACAGGGTTGCTATAAATGAGTGGGTGGCCCCCGTGTCTATAAGTGTGTAAGTAGAAACACCACAAATCATAATTGTACCTGTTATGACCGTATGCTGCACAGCATCTTCATCCTCCATCAGAGCAAAGACCCTTAGTGCTATTCTTGCTCGATTGGGGTCTGGTGGCATGGGGCAGTCTTTGACTACATGTCCGACCTTGTCACATCTGTAGCAACGGCCAGAGTGTAGCTTGCACTCGCCATGGTGGTTCTTCTGACAGTTGGAGCATAAAGGGGCTAACGGTCGTTTTCTTTTTCCTTGATCATCATTTGGATTGAAGGGTCTCTTTATACCTTGCTGCTGTTGTTGTGGTCCCCTGTTCTGTTGCGGTTGCCATCCTTTGTTCTGACGTGGTGGCGGCTGAGCCTCCTTAATGAACTTCCTTGGTTGTTCACGCTGCGCATATGTCGTTATCTCGGCTTCTTCCAGTTCCAAGGCCTTAGCCGTCACTTCCCCATATGGTATATCATGTATTCCAGCAGTTTTTACTCTCATATACAAACTTGGCTTCAATCCTTGAACAAACTGGTGGATCTTGTCCTCATCATCCTCAACCAATCGGGGAGCAAACCGTGATAAAGCCTCGAACCTACATATGTAATCCGCCAGAGAGCCAGTTTGACGCAAATTCATGAACTCCTTCTTGCTGGCCCGAACGGTCCTATTGAAATATTTATCAAAGAAAGCAGTCTTATTTCCCAGGTCATAGCTCCTGCATTAATGGTGCTCTGGATTGAGTTCCACCAATGCCTTGCACTCAGTTCCAAATGAAAAATAGCATAAGTGACCCTATCTCCTTCATCAACCTTGGCGTACTTGAACATGTCCTCCATTTTCTGAATCCATTCCTCAGCATAAACAGGATCCGAAGCTTGGCCATTAAATGTTGGGGGTCTAAGTCTATGGAAGCGCTCACCACCATGATCATGGTTTGCATTAGAGCTAGAGTTCCCATGCTCTTCCCTGGTGGTCATAAGCTGCTCGATTTGGTGTGATTGGCGTATAACCAACTGTAACGACCCCGTTCCCAGCAAGATATTGTCCGCTCCGGAGATTGGGCCGCAACCCAATATCCTCCCCTCACGGCTTTGTTTGGCGAGAGCACTTCCCGGAAGGTCACCCAACCTGGAATTGCTCTCGCCGAAGCACTTTTAACTTCGGAGTTCTTATGAGATCCGTTGTCAATTGTGCTCCAAAACGCGTCTTGCTATGTTGGGAGGGTCTCTTTACATATGTTTCATTTCCACATACTTCCCCAAGCGCTGTGGGATTGTGACGACCCCCTTTTTACGACCCGTCACCTTCCGGTTCGCCCGCGCGGACGTACCGCCATCCGGGTTCCGGTTCGTGCAGCCATCGTACCATACTTACAGATCCGGGTCATCACAATCACCCCCCCTCGGGGGCCCAACGTCCTCGTTGGCCACAATTCCGGTTGGGTACAGGCTTTGATACCATTTGTAACGACCCCGTTCCCAGCAAGATATTGTCCGCTCCGGAGATTGGGCCGCAACCCAATATCCTCCCCTCACGGCTTTGTTTGGCGAGAGCACTTCCCGGAAGGTCACCCAACCTGGAATTGCTCTCGCCGAAGCACTTTTAACTTCGGAGTTCTTATGAGATCCGTTGTCAATTGTGCTCCAAAACGCGTCTTGCTATGTTGGGAGGGTCTCTTTACATATGTTTCATTTCCACATACTTCCCCAAGCGCTGTGGGATTGTGACGACCCCCTTTTTACGACCCGTCACCTTCCGGTTCGCCCGCGCGGACGTACCGCCATCCGGGTTCCGGTTCGTGCAGCCATCGTACCATACTTACAGATCCGGGTCATCACACCAACTCCGTTGGCTGAGCAATAGTGGTACTATCCACATTGTCTTCTCTCTGTTGTCTCCTCACCATTTTGGGATTCCTAAGAAAATAATCATAACATATCTTAACTTAATGACATTACTAAAATCGTAAATACTTACAGTTGCTAGAGTGTACTCAGGTGGCAATCTGTGCTGGGAGGCAGTCTGCAGAATCGATTTTAGAACCCGATTTTTCTTTGGTACCATAATTGTTACAACCTCAGTAGGGTCGAGACCAAACCATGACTCTTTCAGACTTGTCCATATATCCTTACTCCTTTATATATTTTTTTAAAAAACATAACTTGGCTCAAGAGGTCACATGCGATTCATTAAACATTGCTCAGCAATGGAATACATTACACATCTGCCGGTGGGCAGTGCAAAATGCTTCAGCCGATGAGCAGGAACTTCAACTCTTAAACTGCATCTACCGATAGAGAAATAAACTCACATCTGCCGATCATAAAATGACAGAACTCATTACTTATTCACTTGCTTCTTCTGATCGATAAACGACAAGCACAGAGCTCGCTTCTGCCGGTAGTGAAAATCTACATCATCCGGTATTTGAAACACCTTACATCTACCGATCTCTAGACGACAAAACAACACTTATATCATCCGGTATTTGAAATACCTTACATCGACCGATTGCTAGATGATAAAACAACACTTATATCATCCGGTATTTGAAATACCTTACATCTACCGATAGACATGTGCAATCCACGTGTTAATTTAATACGTCTTCCGATAGAAATCGTCTATCGGTGGATGCAAACTCTTAACATCTTCTGATAGGGAACATCTATCGGTGGATGCAAACATACACAGGCTTCAAACCTCATTGACTCAACACTCATATGACTGAAATTCAGAGACTCTTCCAAAAATTCTTATAGCAGAATAACTCTTTCCATATCCTTATAATCATCTCCAGACTCAGTAGTTAAACCAGACAATTTCAAAAGCTCGATGTTATAAAATAATCTCATCCTTCTTATACTTCCATATTCATAATTCACTAAAATCATAAGAGCATTAACCAGGGGGTCTTGTTCACCATCCAACCACAGAATTGCTCCTTCAACACCTTCCAGCAACCAAACTTAGACATCTTCATTAACTTTGAAATCCTCACCGGATACTTCGTCACCTACATCATAAGGTTCAACTATAAGCCTAATGCTTAGTAAGGAATGCAATGCTAACATGTATATGTAAATGCATAGTTGGAAGAAAATCATGATCATGTTCGTTTTATGCTCTTTTCTTGTTCTTATTTGTATTCTTATTCGTCACTTTCATCATATGGATTAAGGGAGGATTTGTGCCGTAAAGGGGGGATGACAGTGCAAGTGTACATAGTCCCTTTCGGGCAATATTCATGGTCCTTCTCTTTGGACAGTGACATACGCCAAACCGCCTCCAACCCTCACTTAATTCGGTTGCATAAGTTTCATATTCATTCTCATATCTTGTTCATGGGGGAAAACGTGCTCATAAAAACATTTTCATATGCTTGAGAAGTAAATCATGATGCATGACATGGATGCTCTTAAACCATCAGACTATAAAATATATCATACCAGAACAGTCAACTTCATAGACTCTACCAGAACGTCACATAACATGACTCTCAACATCCATAAATCATCCAAGTACAAGAAATCTTACTAACACAGAACAAACATCAGACAACTGAAACTAACTTAATATCCTTGTGATGTAGGGCCCTATTGGCTGGAAGTCTTAATACATTCACTTACCTGGATTCCTTAACAGTGTTGTCCTTACTTGAAATCTTTTCCACCTAAAGCATTTCACATTACAAAGTTAAAATAGGTCCTAAATATTCTAAAATCGAGGCTAGAAAACCTTAGCTAAATGTCATCCTAGAATCTAACATAGCCGGATTCAACCTAGAAACTGAATGCAGTCGGTTTTCCTTAATGTCCAGAATCGAATCGGAAAAATGCCATTACTAAACTCAGATTAAAATGTTCCTATTATTACTCTGTCATTAAAGAATTTGAAGTCCCGAGTTCTAGCTGAAAACAGAGTTCAAAGTAGTTAACCGGTAACTACATTGCTTAAGTCTTACCTAAAAGTGTGGATAGTCGGGTGGAAACTGAAGGATCAATCGCCGACGAGGGAGTCGCTGGCAGGGAGAGAGCTCGGAAGGGTAAGAAGTCGCAGAATGGAAATGTCAGCTACAGTGGGGTTTTAGCGAGGTATAACGATTTCCATTTTCAATTTATATTACATAAATTCCTCCTTAATTACAATCCTGCCACCACACAAATAGAAATCTAATAAGCTTTGGCATTTAATTTGAATTAAAAGAATGATAATAAAGGTGACAGTTAATTCCGTTAAGAGAGTCACCTGGCCAAAATTGTCGGGTGTTACAAATAAGGTTACGTGTGCTGTCTTTAACCTGGAACTTGATGCAAGGCATTGGTGGAACTTAATCCAGAGCACCGCTAATGCAGGAGTTATGACCTGGGAAATATTTAAGACTGCCTTCTTTGACAAGTACTTCAGCCGAGCTGTTCAGACCAACAAGAAAATTGAATTCATGCAACTACGTCAAACCAGTTCTGTGGCTGATTACATCTGTAAGTTTGAGGAACTGTCTCGGTTTGCTCCCCGCCTGGTGGATGATGAGGAGGACAAGATTCACTAGTTTGTCCACGGGCTGAAGCCGAGCCACTTCCAGGGAGTGAAGACTGCAGGGATCCATAACATACCTTATTCCGAAGTGGCTGCCAAGGTTTTGGAATTGGAAGAGGTAGAGTTGGCAGTACGAGGACATTGTGAACCGCCAAGGAAGTTTTTCAAGGATACTAAGCCACCACCGCGCCAGGGCAGAGGTTGGCAACCACAACCGAACAGAGGGCCACAGCAACAGCAGAAAGGTATAAAGAGACCCTTCAATCCAAATGATGACCAAATAAAAGAAAAGCGACCCCTGGCTCCTCTATGCCCCACCTGTCAGAAGAACCACCCCGGCGAATGCAAGTTACATTCTGGCCGCTGTTATAGATGTGATAAGATTGGACACGTGGTCAAAGACTGCCCTTTGCCGCCAGACCCGAATCGAGTCAGGGTAGCGCCAAGGGTTTATGCTTTAATGGAGGATGAAGATGCCGAGCAGCACACAGTCATAACAGGTACCATTATGGTTTGTGGTATTTCTGCTTACACACTTATAGATACAGGGGCCACACACTCGTTTGTATCAACCCTGTTCGTACTTGAGCATAAACTAGAACTCATGCTAGCTAAGAGGTCATTTAGTGTCATGTTACCGTCGGGGAAGTCCCTACATTCTGAGCAGATATTGAAAGGTGATGTTATGTCCTTAGGAGATAAGAAGTTATATGTAGAACTGATCGTAATCGATATGAGAGGATATGAGGTCATACTAGGGATGGATTGATTATTCAGGTATTATGCCACGATAAGTTGTAGGTCTGGATTAGTTGAGTTCCGACCCCCGAACGGTGATCGGTATTCCTTCCAAGCTATCCTAAAACTAAGTAAAATGCGAATTATTTCCTCACTAGAGACTCAATGATTACTGAAGAGTGGTTGTGAGAGTTTTCTAGCTTGTGTAATTAATGTTCGAGTGGAGAATAAGGTAAAGCTACAAGATATTCCCATAGTCAGAGAGTTTTTGGATGCATTTTTGGATGACTTGCCTAGAATACCACCTGACAGAGAAATTGAGTTTATAATAGATACTTATCCTGAGGCTTTACCTGTGTCTAAGAACCCTTACCGCATGGCACCTGTTGAGTTGAAAGAATTAAAAGTCCAACTGCAGGAATTAGTAGATAAGGGGTTTATACGCCCTAGCAGTTCTCCTTGGGGTGCACCTGTTTTATTCGTTAAGAAGAAGGATGGTTCTCTTAGAATGTGCATTGACTGTAGGGAGCTAAACAAGTTGACAATTAAGAATAAATATCCTTTACCCCGAATTGATGACCTGTTTGACCAATTACAAGGAGCTAAAGTGTTTTCAAAGATTGACTTACGCTCATGTTACTACCAACCGAAGGTTAAGGAGAGTGATATACTAAAGACAGCCTTCAGGACCCGCTACGGACACTATGAATTTCTTGTGATGTCGTTTGGACTGACTAATGCGCCTGCAGCTTTTATGGACTTGATGAATCGTGTGTTTCGTGAGTATTTGGACAAGTTTGTGATTGTGTTTATAGATGATATACTAATATACTCACGTACTGAGGCTGACCATGCAGAGCATTTAAGAGTGGTTTTGACGACATTAAATCAGCAGCAGCTCTACGCCAAGCTGTCTAAGTGTGAGTTCTGGTTGGATAAGGTCAACTTCTTAGGCCATGTCATCTCCGCTGAAGGTATATCAGTAGATCCAACCAAAATTCAGGCGGTTAAGGATTGGCCATAGCCAAGGAATGCCAGTGAAGTCCGCAGTTTCTTTGGTCTGGCAGGTTATTATAGGAAGTTTATTAAGAGATTTTCTATGATAGCTAAACCTTTAACTAATTTAACAAAGAAGGACACCAAGTACTCTTGGACTGAAGATTGTGAAGATGGCTTCCAGACACTTAAGCTAAAGTTGACAACAGCCCAACTTTTGACTCTCCCAACCGAAGAAGGAAAGTTTAGTGTTTACTGTGATGCATCCAAAGTTGGTCTGGGGTGTGTTTTGATGCAAGAAGGTAAGGTTGTGGCGTATGCCTCTAGGCAGCTGAAGAGTTACGAACAGAATTACCCCACTCACGATTTAGAGCTTGCCGCAGTTGTTTTCGCATTAAAGATTTGGAGACACTATTTATATGGTCAATAGTGTGAGGTGTTTTCGGACCATAAGAGCCTGAAGTACCTATTCACCCAAAAGGAATTAAACATGAGACAAAGACGTTGGTTGGAATTTGTTAAGGATTATGACTTTGAGATTAAGTACCACCCGGGCAAGGCTAATGCTGTAGCTGATGCTTTAAGCAGGATGTCTAAGACAATGCAGCCAGCTGTATCAACCATGTCTGTACCATTATGGAAGGAAATTCAAAAGTTCGAGTTGGAAATAGTTCCTGAGTTGTCAACTTTACTTGCTGATTTGACCATTCGACCAACTATTTTGGATAAGATCAAAGAGGCACAACAAAAGGATTCAAAGGAGAATAATAGTATGATGAGTAAGTTAAATGATGCCTCTTCTGAATTCAGTCTTTCCAATGATGGTATTTTGAAATTTAGAAATCGATGGTACATTCCAAGTGACATGGAGTTGCGTGAGTTGATCTTGGCTGAGGCTCACTCATCTTCTTTCTCCGTACACCCTGGTAACACCAAGATGTATCGGGATTTAAAGTTACATTATTGGTGGCCAAATATGAAGAGGGATGTTGCCAAGGCAGAGCACCAACGCCCAGGAGGTACCCTTCAACCCTTACCGATCCCTGAATGGAAATGGGAAAACATTGCCATGGATTTTGTTGTTGGATTACCTAAGACAACTAAAGGTCATGACAGCATCTGGGTTGTGGTTGACAGATTGACGAAGTCAGCTCACTTCCTACTTGTAAAGACAACATACACGATGGACCAGCTTGCCAATCTGTATGTTCAGGAAATCATTAGATTACATGGGATTCCGATATCCATAGTCTCTGGGTTCACCTCAAGATTCTGGCAGAATCTTCAGAGCACATTAGGATCAAAGTTATCTTTCAGCACTGCTTTTCACCCACAAATCGATGGACAATCTGAGCAGACAATTCAAATACTTGAGGATATGTTGAGGACGTGTGTGCTAGAGTTTCAGACGTCATGGAGTCGATACCTGCCCTTAATTGAATTCTCCTACAACAATAGTTACCAGTCCACTATCGGTATGGCACCCTACGAGGCGTTATATGGTAGGAAATGTAGATCACCTTTGTATTGGGATGAAGTTGGTGAAGCAAAACTCCTAGGACTCGAGATTTTACAGCAGATGTCAGACAAGATTGCCATCATTAGGAGGAGAATGGTGACTGCACAAAGCCGACAGAAGAGTTATGCGGACCAAAGAAGAAGAGATCTTGAATTTGCTGTAGGGGATGAAGTATTCTTAAAGGTTTAACCCTTTAAAGGAGTTTTAAGATTTGGTAAGAAGGGAAAGCTTAATCCGCGATTCATTGGACCATTCCCTGTCTTAGCAAGGATTGGCAGTATAGCTTACAAACTGCAATTGCCTCCATCACTGGAAAAGGTACATAATGTCTTTCATGTGTCTATGTTAAGGAAATGCATACGTGATTCGGCACATATTGTTGAAGCAACTGGAATCGATATCGAGCCGACACTAGGGTATGAAGAGAAACCTGTAAGGATTATAGAGTCTGCAGTTAAGACTTTGAGGAATAAGGAAATTCAACCAGTGAAGGTTTTATGGAAGAATCATGGCATTGAAGAAGCCACGTGGGAACGACAGAAGGACATGCTAGACAAATATCCTGAGCTATTTGTTTGATCAATTTTTGGGGACGAAAATTTTGTTTAAGGAGGGGTGGATGTAACACCCGACAATTTCGGCCAGGTGATTTTCTTAACCATTTTGATTATCACCCTTTTTATTAACCTTTATGATTTTAAATTTAATGTCAAGACATATTTATTACAAGTTGAGTGAAACTAGGTTGGGTGGCAGGGTTGTAATTAAGGAAGGATAAATCAAGTATAAATAGGAAATGGAAACCTTAAACCCCATTTAAACCTCACTGTAGCCGACACATTCACTTTCGGTGATTTCTCTCTTCCCCAAAGCTCTCTCCCTCGGCCAACTACAGCTCTTTTCGGTGACTGATTTGCATTCTTCGCCCCGACAATCCACACCCTAGGTAAGACTCTGTAATGTAGTCACTGATTGGCTATTTAGAACTCTGTTCTCCCTGCTAAGACCCGTAGCTTCGGATTCTTCTTTGGCAGTGAAATATTAGTGGCATTCGTAATCTGTGACTAGTTATTAGGTTGAAACTGATTACATCTAGGATGACTTTTGGTTAGAACTTTTAGGATTTTTATTTAATACTGTAATGTGAAATGTTTTAGGTAAAGAAGTCTGAAGTGAAGTGCTCGAGTATTGCTAAGGAAACCAGGTAAGTGAATGTGTAGGAATACCCGGCCATTAGGGCCCTACATCACAAGGGTACTGGTTAGAAGCTGTTTTCGACGTTTAAGGATTATTTGAGTTTTTATCTGTTGGTTATGATACTCAAACTGTTAGTATGATTAAGAGTATCTCAACTCATGCATCATGAATGTTTCTCAAGCACGTGATAATGTTTTCAATGCATGTTTTCTCTCATGAATAAGACAAGAATATAAAACCTATGCAACATGGATTAATAGAGGGTTGGGGGCGGTTTGGCGTATGTCACTGTCCCAAAAGAGGGACCAAGAATACAACCCGCAAGGGACTATGTACACTCTCACTGTCGAACCTCCTTTACCGGCACAAAGCCTCCCTTAATTCATACAATGTAAATGATGATTATGAATGATAATTATGAATGATGACTATGAATGATGATTATGAATGATTTATATGAAGATGACTACGAACATGAGTACGAACAAGAATAAGTAAAGATCCATGAGCATGTGTTTCTTTAAACTGTGCATTCATGCATATGTGTTAGCATTGCATTCCTTACTAAGCATTAAGCTTATAGTTTAAACCTTATGATGTAGGTGACGAGATATCAGGTGAGGAATTCAAAGTTGATGAAGATGTTTAAGTTGGTTGCTGGGAGATGCTCAGGGTGGAAGTTTGTGGCTGGATGGCGATTATGACCCGCGGTTATGCTCTTATTATGTCAGTAAGGTTTATGAGAAAACTGATGTTTAAGTAGGATGAGATCTTTCTTTGAATACTTGATTTTGTGATTGTCTGGTTTGGTTACTGAGTCGGGGATGATTAAAAGAGAATAGAATAACCTGTTTCTTATAAGTCTTTTGCTACATGTAATCTAGCTGAGTCCATGATTCATGTCTGCCTATGTTTGTGACTACGAAGTATGAGATCTGTGAAGGTCAGGTTATATTTCTGTCGGTGTGAATTGTTTAGAGACTTTCAAGATTTCTTGTTGTGTGATAGAAGTTGGATGAACGTATCATCCGGCTGACGTCACCGGTGGATGGTGAACGTTTCTTGTTCACCGGATGGTGCCTCTATTCGGATGAGGTAAGTGAGTCACGTGTATTGCACATGCTCACCGGATGATGTCTCTGATGGGTGAAGACATCATCCGGCTGACTTCACCGGTGGATGGCGAATGGTTGTTGTTCACCGGATGATGTCTTTTATTAGTTAGCAAGGTTAAGTAAGCCACGTGAGATGCACAAGATGATCGGATGATGTCTCTTATTAGTTAACAAGGTTAAGTAAGCCACGTGAGATGCACAAGATGACCGGATGATGTCTCTGATTAGTTAGCAAGGTTAAGTAAGCCACGTGAGATGCACAAGATGACAGGATGATGTAGATTTACACTAATGGCTGAAGCGAGCTCAATGCTTGTCGTTTAGCGATCGGCGTAGGTGATATACATATATATTTTGTTGTCTAATGCTTGGGTGATGCGGGGACTGAAGTGTGATTTATCACCGGTCGATGTGAGTTTATTTCTCTACCAGCAGATACAGTTTAAGAGTTGATGTACCTGTTCACCGGCTGAGGCACCTTGTACTGCTCGCCGGCAAATGCGTATTGTATTTCTTTGCTGAGCGATGTTTAATGATTCACGAGTGATGTCTTGAGCTAAGTTATGAGTTATTTTTTTTTTTTAAAAAAATATGAATGGGTATAATTCCGGTAAAAATAGTAAGGATATATGGACAAGTCTAAAAGAGTCATGGTTTGGTCTCGGCCCTACTAGGGTCGTTACATCCATAGAAGAGGTCATCTTCACAGATAAGAAGTGAGCCGACTTTGTCAATCGGTCCACGATCACCCAGATGCCATCATGACCCTTCGTCGTCCTCGGGAGCCCCACAATAAAATCCATGGAGATCTGCTCCCATTTCCACTCCGTAATAGGCAGTGGCTGTAGTGTTCCGGCCGGCCTCTGGTGTTCTGCTTTCACTTGTTGACAAACTAAACAGGTTTCGACATATTTGGCGACCTCTCTCTTCATGTTTGGCCACTAGAAGTGTTGCTTTAAGTCCCGGTACATCTTGGTACTTCCCGGGTTCACAGAATAAGCTGAAGAATGCGCCTCAGCCAATATCTCCTTCTTCAGCTCCTCATCGTTAGGCACGTACCACCTATGACTGAATTTTAGAATACCATCCTCTGATAAATGGAAATCCGACGAATCCTCGGATGTCAAGCCCAACTGAAACTCGTCGCACTCCATATCTTTCTGCTGAGCTTCACGTATTTTATCCCGAATAGTCGGCCTGAGAGAAATGTTGGTGAGCATACTAGACAACTCTGCCACAATCTCCACATCGAACCTCTCAATCTCAGACCGCAATGTAACCAACATCGCTGTAAGTGAAGGCTGACTCACAGAAGGCATTCGGCTTAAAGCATCAGCGACCTTGTTCGCCTTCCTGGATGGTACTTTATCTCAAACTCATAGTCTTTGACAAACTCAAGCCACCTTCTCTGTCGCATATTAAGCTCCTTCTGCGTAAACAAATACTTCAGGCTCTTGTGGTCTGAAAATATTTCGCACTGCTGCCCATATAAACAATGTCTCCAAATTTTCAATGCGAAGACCACAGCTGCTAACTCCAGGTCGTGCGTAGGATAATTCTGCTCATACGGCTTTAGCTGTCTAGAAGCATAAGCAATCACCCTACCCTCCTACATAAGCACGCATCCAAGTCCAACTCCGGACGCATCGCAATATATACTGAATTTATCACCTTCAACAGGCAACGTCAACAGTGGAGCTGTAGTCAATCTCTGCTTCAACTCCATAAAACTGCTGTCACAAGCAGCCGACCATATAAACTTCTCATTCTTCCGAATCAAACGTGAGAGGGGAACTGAAATTTTTGAAAATCCCTCAATGAACTTCCGATAATAGCCAGCCAACTCGATAAACCCACGTACCTCTCGCACGTTCTTAGGCTGTGGCCAATCTCTGACCACCTGAATTTTGCTCAGATCTACGGAAACTCCTTCCTGCGATATGATATGGCCAAGAAAACTAACCCTATCCAGCCAAAACTCGCATTTAGAGAACTTCGGATAAAGCTGGTGTCGTTGTAAAATTCCTAGAACAATCCACAATTGCTCTTCATGCTCTTCCTTCGTCTTAGAATAAATCAGAATGTCGTCGATGAAAACTACTACGAACTTGTCCAGATACTCCTTGAACACACGGTTCATCAAATCCATAAACGCTGTAGGGGCATTAGTAAGTCCAAAAGACATAACAAGGAACTCATAATGCTCGTACCTCGTTCAGAACGCCTTTTTCTGAACATCTTCCTTCTGGACTTTCAACTGATAGTAACCCGAGCGTAGGTCAATCCTGGAAAACACTCGAGCACCTTGCAGCTGATCAAATAAATCATCTATCCGAGGCAGTGGATACTTGTTCTTCACTGTAATTTTATTCAGTTCTCTGTAATCCACACACATCCTGAGGGTTCCGTCTTTCTTCTTGACAAATAGAACGGGCACACCCCAGGGTGAAACACTAGGTCGGATGAACCCCTTGTCTAGCAACTCCTCTAACTGAGATTTCAACTCTTTCAACTCAGCAGGCGCCAATCTATACGCATTCTTTGATATTGGCGCCGAACTAGGATAAACATCAATCACAAATTCAATCTCCCGGTCTGGTGGTAAACCAGGGAGATCATCGAGGAAAATCTCAGAGAATTCTCTGACTATAGGAATGTCACTCGGCTTTACTTCACTGAGCAACTGAGTATCAAGTACTGTGGCCAAATAAATAGAGCACTCACCTTTAAATTGCTCGTTGACCTTCATGGAATAGGAAACAGGTGATCCGTTCCATCTGTTCATCGCCTGATAAGAAAACTCAGCTTTACCCAGGGGTCGAAAGGTCACAATCCTAGATCGACAATCGATGGTGGCATAGTGCTGTGAAAGTCAGTCCATCCCTAAGATGAGATCGTAGATCTCCATGCCCATAACAATCAGGCAAGCGTAAAGGGTAGCATCCCCCACTGAGACGACATTGCCCTGGAGAATACGATCCGACTGTATATGCTCTCCTGAAGGTAGCATTACTCTATACTTGACCTCTGCTAACTCAGACGCTAACCCCAATCTAGTCATGCAAGCAGTTGAAATAAAGGAGTGCGTAGCTCCAGTGTCTATCAATGAAAATACCGCTACGCCCATAATCAATATAGTACCTGCTATCACCGAGGGCTGAGCCTCGTTGTCGACGTCACCAGGCTCGATAAACGCAAAAATCATCGGCATAACCCTCCTCTGGTCTCCACTCAACTGATCACGGCCTGGCTTTGCGCAATCTCTGACATAATGGCCGACTTCACCACATCTAAAACATTTGTTAGTGCCAACCTGGCACTCTCCACTGTGCTCTCGCTGACATTTAGGGCACCATGGTATCTGAGAAGTCCCATGCACCTGGTTGCCCTTTCCTCGATCGTTGCCTCCCTCTAGAGGCCTCTTTACACCCCTTTGCTGCTGTTGGGGCTGTGGTGCTCTGGGCTGCCAACCTCGGTTCTGAGACTGAGGACGAATCTCACGGAAGAAGCCCTTAGCTGGCTCCCTCGGCCTAACATAAGTAGCTCTAGCAGCCTCGAAGTCCAGAGCTCTAGCGGCAATATCAGAATAGGGCACGTCTATAATGCCTGACACAACAATGTTCATCCAGATCTTCGGATTCAGCCCCTGCATAAACTGATGCACTTTGTCTTCATTGTCGCTGACAAGACGCGGTACAAATCGTGATAAAGCCTCAAACTTCCTAATATAATCAGCAACTGAACCTGTCTGCTTCACTGCATAAACTCATTTCTCTTAGCCACCCTCACAGTGCGGCTGAAATACTTGTCGAAGAATACAGTCTTGAACCATTCCCAAGTCATAACTGATACATCTATTGTCGCCTTGATCGAATCCCACAAGAAACGGGCGTCTAACGCCAAATGAAAGGTGACGTAGGCCACCTTGCTCCCGTTCCCAACCTCTGCATACGATAGCATATCCTCCATCACCTTGATCCATTCCTCAGCAACTGTTGGATCCGATGATCGGCAGTCAAATACTGGAGGTCGGAGGCTTTGGAATTTCTACATGCCCTGATTGTTAGGAACCACCAATTCTTGGGCCCTCTAGTTCTCTCGGTTCACTAAGTTCTCGATTTGTTGCGCCTGTCGGTCCATGTGTTGAGACTGACGGTCTAACAATTCCGTAAGTCGATCTAAGGCGTCGTCTTTAGGATCTTTTCCTCGAACCATATTGTATAAAGCCTATAAAAGTTAAACAGATAATCCTAAGAAACAAAGACAAAGAAATAAAATAGAACGTACTTACAGTTGATGAAGGATGTCCGCGTAGTGGCTGTGCAGTCGAGCAGTCTACAGAACCGTTTTTAAAACCCGGCGGCTCTGATACCAAAACTGTAACGACCCTTACCCGTTCCTAATATTACCGTATAAAATTTTTTTTTCTTTTCTTTTTCTTTTATTACTAATAAACTTTAAACCTAACGTTTAAGCGGAAAACTATTTGAAAACCTTTTTAATAAAACGTATTTAAGGTAAAGAGAACTAAAAAAAAAAAATTTAAATTAAAACCATTTATTTTTATTTATATTTATTATTATTATATTATATTATATTATATTATTATTATTTTTTCTCTGGTACTATTCACATGAACAGTACCACTGTTCACTTGAACAGCGATTGATCGCCCCTTTTTGGGCAATCAATCGCCCAACTCTCTGGAATTTTTTTTCCAGAGAGTTTGCTTTTATTTTTAACGGCGATTGGTCGCCCCTTTTTGGGCGATCAATCGCCCAGCTCTCTGGAAATTTTTTTTCCAGAGAGCTTGCTTTCCTTTCCCTGCACATTTCTCTTATACTTCTCTTTCAATTTTTTCTCCATTCCTCCTTCAACTTTCAATACAATTTATCCTATCAAAACACTTCAACATCAATTTACATTCTAAAACATTTAACATAAAATCACTCATTCACATTCTTCATTTTACCCATTACTATAAGTACGATTCAAAACGTTTAAAACGAAGTAAATTTTCTAAAAACGAATCACGTGGTTCCGTTTGAAAACTAACAAATTCCTAAGAAATTTAAAACCAACAAGCAATCCAAGTGAACTTTCAACAAGCTTAACAAACAGTTTATAAAATAAGTTTCCAAAACATCAAAACATAACTTATCAACTAACCAGATCCCAAACATCCTAATATGTTCACCTATACATTCATCGTTCATATCTAACTATCGTGTCCTCAGAATACTTACACACATCCCCACGGGTCATGAAATGCTTCGACTAGGCCAACACACTCCCGCATCCATTCTTCGTCAACTGGACTCATGCTTCAGGAGGAGGAACGTCGTCCTCACCTGTCTCGTAATCACCTACACCATACAGACACAATATGAGCTAAAGGCTCAGTAAGTTTCGTAAATGTAAATGTATGTTGTGCGTATGAGTTTCAGAAATCATGCAAAATTTTTTTATCATTACGTCGCAGACAGAATGTCACTGAGGTCTCAGCCTATTAGATGGAGAGGACACATCCCGCGGTCGGACTGCCCTCTTCACCTAACCGGGGGGGGGGGGGGGGGTACACGCTCGCACCCATAACAGCCATGCCTGAGCCCCACCTCGCGTAACCAGATACAGATTACATTGATTCATTACGTTCATTCATTTCATTTTCTTAAACACGTGTAGAAATCCGTTTTCATGCTATTTTAAAATACGTGATGCATGAACAGTTATAGACATAAAATAAACAAACATCATACGTACCATCATGACTATAAAAAGTATAACCTATAAAAGAACTAACCCTATCTACCCGACCAAAGCATATAAACAAACAACTCTCTAGAGATCCTTGACGTGACATCGACATACGGTGTAGGCCACTTGGCCAAGTAAGTCACGAGAACTTACCTCGTGCACGCTGAACTTCGAGCTCCATCCACGAGCGTCATTTGTCTGAGGCAAAACACAACAATTATCGTTAAACGAGATTTAAACAGTTAAACATCCAAATTTAACGAAACCTTAACTAAGTAAATTCTCTTAAAATTCTAATTCAACTCTTTGAGACATTTTATCGAGCAATTCATGCTCGTGAATTTCTAAAACTCCATTAATGGAGATTTCTCAAATCTCAAATATCCGATTTTCAACCTAAACGCCGCATACACTCTAGATTTCGTCCAATAACGTTTAATACGTTCAATATACTCACTAATACGTCAAACCTATAAATTTCTAACTTTAAACTACGTTTTTCACAAAACCTAAACGAAACCCTAACCGTTAAACGTTCCAAAAACTACGAATAATCTTTCTAAAACCATAGATTCATACCTAGGGTTGAGTTTGGGGTACAAAACGTGAAGAACGGAGGACGAACTGAGGACGGAGAGGAGAACGCCGTGAGTCGCCAGAGGGGAAATGGAGAATCACAGGGAAGGAGGAGATTTTGCGTGGAGAAGAAGAAGAAGACATGTGTTTTAAATTAAAATTTAACTTGGCAATTTACCATTTTGTCCTTCCTTTGATATTCTATTTATTTCGTCCTTCGTTTCGTTAATTAGCTAACAATTCGGCTTCTCTAAATTTCCTTAATTCACCAACGACTCCAACTCATTACCAGGGTTCTTTTAAAACTGTCCGTTCGCAAATCGGACCTTGTTTACTATTTTTACTAAAACATTCATTTATATTACGAGAAATATAATTCTCGTATAATTAGCGTTAAACTCCTAAAATTTCCAAAATTTTCTTAAAATCCATATTAATTATTAGGATCATAATAACGCTTTCTTTTCGCAAAATGGACTTGATTTGACATATTTACAAAAATACCATTACATTATTTATTTACAAAATTCCGTAAATCCGGGTGTTACATATTGTTAACAAGACGTATAAGTCATCTGCCAAAAGGAATATCGACCGTTGTCAAAGTAGATTTGAAAGTCATCCGGCAGATATATTAACCGAACAAAGCAAAGTCTACCGATGGCGGAACCAATTGAATATCAACCGATACACTAAAGCTAGAAGTCATCTGTGGGAATTATGTCAACCAGTTTTTGAAGTCTACCAAAATCAATGACAACCAAAATCAAGTCGACCAGATTTTGAAGTCTACCGAAATCAATGACGACCAAAACCAAGTCGACTAGATTCTGAAGTCTACCGAAATCAATGACGACCAAAATCAAGTCGACCAGATTCTGAAGTCTACCGAAATCAATGAGGACCAAAATCAATTTGACTAGATTCTGAAGTCTACCGAAATCAATGACGACCAAAACCAAGTCGACCAGATTTTGAAGAAGTCTTCCGCCGCGAGTAATATCGACTGCAAACCACAACGGCTAGCTTTCTATGTACGAATTCTTCAACGGTCATATTTTTGGTACGAAAACAAGGAGTCGTCCGAATGTGAAGTAGATTACGGACGCAAGTATTAATAGACTATTGAAGCTGGGTAGAACAACTTTTTGCCAACTTGAACAATTCTCTCTCAACTCTCACGAGATCTTAAATCTGTAATACTCTTCGATTCTCTACACCTCTCTACATCTAAACTTGAGATTTAGCTTTTTGAGAGTGTAGTTTTATGCTCTATATTTTTTAACATTGTAAAACTTGAAGGCAGTGGATTGACGCCCGTGAAGTTCAATCCAAAGTTGTAAGGCAGTAGATCGATGCCGGTGAAGTTCGATCAAGAAATCTCGTTGAGGAGAAGAAATTATCTTCAAGGGGGTAACCTTAAAGCGTGGACGTAGGCAAGGTTGGCCGAACCACGTAAAACTATCGGTGTCAATCTCTTTCTTTTACTCTTACTTTTAAGTGTTTGTTAGTAATTGCACACAAAGAGAAAAGATAAGATAAAACTAATTTGCATTGTTAAAAATGATTAGGTTAAGAAATTTCTAATTCACCCCCCCTCTTAGACAATCACGATCCTACAATTGGTATGAGAGCCTAGGTTAATATTGTCATATTTGTGAGTTAAAAAAATATTGTGATACATTTACAATGGCATTCAACACAAACACTTCACACCTAGAGGGACAATCCACTTCTAGGCTACCTCTTTTTTTTGGTAATGACTATGTATATTGGAAAACTAGGATGATAATTTTTATTCAAGCAATGGACTATGAATTATGGAGTATTATTGAAAATGGTCCATTTAAAGCTATGAAAATCGAAAATGGTGTAAGTGTTCCAAAGCCGGTAAATGAATTAGATGATTCGGATAAACGCAATCTAAGTTTAAATGCCAAAGTAATAAATACCTTGTATCGGACCTTAAATATAGATGAATTTAATAGGATTTAAGGGTGTGATAGTGCATTTGAGATTTGGCGTTTACTTGAAATAACTCATGAAGGAACAAATCAAGTAAAGGAAAGTACAATGAGTATGTTGGTGCACAAATATGAATTATTCTCTATGGAAAAGGATGAATCTATTAGTTCAATGTTTACTCGTTTTACTAACATTACTAATAGTTTGAAAGTATTTGGTAGAACGTATCCAAATGAAGAATTGGTAAGAAAGATTCTTAGGCGTCTACCAAGAGGATGGCAATCCAAGGTGATTGCCATTCAAGAAGCTAGGGATCTCAAAGTCCTCAAGCTAGAAGAACTTATTGGCCCTTTTATGACACATGGGATAACAATGAGAGCCAATGAAAAGGAAGATCTCAAAGAAAAGGAAGTCTCCAAGAGAAAAGACATTGCTCTCAAGGCATCATCAAGCAAACCCGAAGAGTCTGAATAAGAAGAGGATGATGAGAAGATTGCATTTATAACGAGAAAATTCAGCAAATTTCTCCAACGGAAAAAGATGCAAGGTAGAAGATTCTCAAAGGGAGACAAGCTTCAAAAGGATAAGGAGATCACATACTTTGAGTGCGGGAAGCTGGGTCACATCAAGGCTGAATGTCCTCAAGCCAAGAAGGGTCCCAAGCGATTCAAGAAGAGGGCAATGAAAGCTACGTGGGATGATAGCAAAAGTGACACCTCTTCCGAAGACAAGGAAGTGGGAAACTTGTGCTTCATGGCTAAGGAAAATGAGATATGTGATTCTTCTAGTGATAGTGATAATGATGATGGCGATCTAATTGATGCATTCAATGACTTAGTTAAACAATATAGCATGCTTAAGTCTAAATACAATATATTAAGAAAAGAAAATGCAAGTTTAATTGAAAAGCATGCTAAGGAGACTAACTTGCATGAAAAGGAAATTAGTGAACTTAGAAGTAGAAATGAGAAGTTAAATGACATTGTTCTTAAGTTTACTAATGGGAGTAAGAATTTGAACATGTTGCTAGGAAGCCAAAGCGTGACTTTTGACAAGGCGGGGTTAGGTTATGAAAAATCTAATAAAAGAAAGTTTATAAGAATTTCTTTATTAGATCTTCTACTTGTCATGCATGTAATGAAGTAGGACATAAATCTTATGAATGCCCTTTTAAATTGAGTAAAAATAAATCAAGTGGAAAGTTACAATGGGTTCATAAGGGAACCAAACCTAACTCTAGGACTCAAAATGTAATACCCGGATTTATGGGATTTTTGTAATATATGTGAATAATGACATTTTTGTAAATATGTCAAGTTGAGTCGATTTCGTGAAAAGAAAGCGTTATTACGATCCTAATAATTAATATGGATTTTAAAAAAATCTGGGGAATTTTAAGAGTTGTAACGCTAATTTTACGAGAATTACGTTTCTCGTAATATAAAGGACGTTGTGGTAAAAATAGTAAATGAGGTCCGTTTTGTGTACGGACAGTTTTAATGGAACCCTAGTAATAAGTTGGAATTATTGGAAAAATAAGGAAATTTAGAGAAACTGAATCGTTAGCTAAATAACGAAACAAGGGACGAAACAAATTGAAGATCAAAGGAAGGGTAAAAAGGTAATTTGCCAAGCCTAATTTTAATTAAAAACCATAACTCCTCTTCTCCTCCACCATTTCACGAAAACTCCTCTGCACTTCTCCCTCCAGGCGATTTTCTCATCGCCTCTCACGCGTTCTCTCCTCTCTGCCGGTGATTCCTCTCCGATCAACCTTCAACCCTTCACATTTTCTCCTCTAAACCCGACCCTAGGTATGATTCTATAGTTTTGGAAGGTTATTGTTCGATTTTTACGAAGTTACACGGTTAGGGTTTCGTTTAGGTTTTTGTTAAAAACGTGATTTAGGGTTTGAAATCGATAGGTTTACTGTAGTTATGAATATAATGGACATATTGGGCGTATTGGATGAAGGTTGGTCTATTCGTTGTGGAATATTAAGGTTTGATGAATTTTCGAGGTTTGGAAAACCCAGTTAATGGAGGTTTTGAGGTATTGAGCGTGAATCGTTCGATAAAAATGCCTCAATGAGTTAAATTAGAATTTTAGGAAATTTCTTTAGTTAAGGTTTCGTTAATTTGGACGTTGAAGGTTCAAACGCGTTTTAACGATAATTGTTGTAAATTGCTTAGGTGAATAACGCTCGTGGACGGAGCTTGAAGTTCAGCGCACGCGATGTAACGACCCCAGAGGGATCGTCACATAATCCGTATATTTCTTAATCATTTAATTATTATTACTCACACTCTATTTATTTTTGGTAATATATTTTTTTTTGAAACATATCTTAGCTCAAGATGTCATGCACGATTCACTAGGCATCACTAAGCAAAGGAATACATTACGCATCTGTCGGCGGGCAGTGCAACGCGTATCAGCTGATGAAGAGAAACTTAAACCCTTAGACTGCATATACCGATAGAGAAATAAACCACATCTACCGGTCACTAAATCGGGTTTATATCATCCGGTGAACATGTGCTTCTCACGTGAATAATTAAAACATGACCCGGTCACTAAACGACAAGATAACCCTCACATTATCCGGTAACTAGACGACAAAATTAAACTTACATCTTCCGATGGCTTAAACACTCTACATCTACCGGTCACTAGGCGATGAAATAACACTTACATCATTCGGTAACTTAAATACACCTCATCTGCCGATCACTAGACGACAAAATTAAACTTACATCTTCCGATGGCTTAAACACTCTACATCTACCGGTCACTGGGCGATGAAATAACACTTACATCATCCGGTAACTTAAATACACCTCATCTGCCGATCACTAGACGACAAAATTAAACTTACATCTTCCGATGACTTAAACACTCTACATCTACCGATCACTGGACGATGAAATAACACTTACATCATCCGGTAACTTAACCTTCACTGATTTCAAACTTCAATGGTATAACATTCATACTAATGAAAATCAGTAACTCATCCAGAATTCATATAGCGGAAGACTTAAGCAAAAAGACCATCCAACTATCCTTAAAATTATTTCTAGATTCAGTAGTCAACAGACAACTTCAAAAGAGGACTCAATGTTAGAAAGAAATAGACTTGTCCTACTTAATCTATTATATTCAATATCATAACTAAAACCATAAAAACATTAACCAGGGATCTCATTTGCCATCCAGCCACAGAAATTGCACCCTGATCACCTTCCAGCAACCAAGCTCAGACATCATCATAGACTTTGGGATCCTCACCTGAAATCTCGTCACCTACATCATAAGGTTTAAACTATAAGCCTAATGCTTAGTAAGGAATGCAATACTAACAAGTATGCATGAATGCTCATTTGAGAAACAAATGCTCATGAATCTTTTCTTATTTGTAATTATACACAAAATCTCCATTCTTATTCATCATTCATATTCAACAATCATATTCATCATTCATATTCATCATTCGTATTCATCATTCGTATTCATCAATCATATTCCTCATTCATGTTGTATGAATTAAGAGAGGATTTGTGCCGGTAAAGGGGTTTGACAGTGAGAGTGTACATAATCTCTTGCGGGTCGTAATCATGGTCCTTCCTTTTGGACAGTGACATACGTCAAACCGCCCCCAACCCTCACTTAATTCACGTTGCATAAGATTTACTTCGTTATCTTACTTTATTCATGAGAAAACCCTGCTCTTAAAATATTTTCATATGCATAAAATAGTCATGATGCATGTACTTGGGAATTCTTAAATCATCAAGCTACAGAAAAGAGCACTATCCAACATGGAACCTTACCATTGAACTAATCATCAACATAAATGCTAGTCAGTAACATAAGGAACTACTAATCATCGTATGAGTTTCTACCTAGCGTCCTTTGATGTAGGGTCCTAATGACCGAGAAACCTATACATTCACTTACCTGGTCTCCTTAGCAATTTGAGCTCCTTTCTCTTTAAACTTCTTCACCTAAAACATTTACATTGCAGTAGTTAAAACAAAATTCTATTAGTTCTAATCACAAGTCATCCTAGGATCTAATAGCTATAGTCACTCCCGAATCCTTAGTATAGTTCTCTGTGCAGTTTGAAATCCAAAACCCAAAACAGACAGATTCGATTAGCGATAACTCAGGGTTGGTTGTTTAATGTCCAAAATCGATTCGGAATGACATTACCACTTTCAGATTTTAAAATACCCTTACTAACTCGGCCATTGAAGAATCTAGAACTTCAACACATAGCTGAAAACAGAGCTTAACGACTAAAAGATAGCTACATTGCCAAACTCGTACCTCGAGCACAAAGTAGCCGCGAAGCAGCAAAGAAACCGATCGTCGAAGGAGGGATTTCCAGCTGACAGAGAGCGAGAGCTCGGGAGGGGAATCGCCGAGAGTAAGAGATGACGGCTACAGTGGTTTAAATGAGGTTTGAATCCTTTCCTTTTTCTTTAAATACTGGTCTCAATCCTCCATTATTACAACTTTGCCACTCAACCTAGTTTAAATCCACATGTAATTAATTAAGCTTGGCATAAAACTCTAAACCGTGAAGATTGAATATTCATGACCGTTAATACAGTTAGGAAGTCACCTGGTTGAAGTTGTCGGGTGTTACACGCGAGGTAAGTTCTCGTGACTTACTATGGCCGATTGGCCTACACCGTACGTCGAGGTCGCGTCGATGATCATTGGAGTTTTTTTTTGTGTAAACGCTTTGGTTGGGTAGTTAGGATTAGTTCTTTTCTAGGTTATGCTTATATTGTCTTGATGGTATGTACGATGTATGTTTACTTTATGCATTTAACTATTCATGCATCACATCTTTTAAAATAGCATGAAAATGGATTACTGCACATGGTTAAGAAAATGAAATGAACGAACGAAATGAATCTACGTAATCTGTTATCTGGTCATGCGAGGTGGGGCTCAGGCACGGTTGTTTACGGATGTAAGCGTGTACCCCTCCCCCCCGTTAGGTGAAGAAGGTTGTCCAACCGCGAGACGTGTCCTCTCTATCTAATAGGCTGAGACCTTGGTGACATTCTGTCTACGACGTAATGATAAGAAAAAGTTGCATGATTTCTGAAACTCATATGCACAACATGCATTGCATTTACGAAACTTGCTGAGCCTTTAGCTCATAGATTGTCTGTATGGCGTAGGTGATCTAGACACAGGTGAGGACGATATCCCTCCACCCGAGGAATGATCAGTTGAAGAATGATAGCCCGTGGAAGTGTGCTGGCGCAGTCGGTGCGATTTTGACCCGTGGGACTATTTGTAAGTATTTTGGGGACACGATAGTTTGATAGAAGGATATTTTAATTGTATAGATAGAACATTATAGGATGATTGGTTCTGGATAGTTGATAAAAGATATTTTGATGTTTTGGTAGACTTGTTTTATAAAACGTTTTACTAAGTTTTTATTTAGATTTTATAGTAATGTTTTGAAACGTTTTAGGTTATGCATGGATATGCTCGAGTTTTAGAGCTATCCATACAGTTGGATTTTGTAAAGTTTGTCTCAAGTTACTGGGGTTTTAGGTTACGTTTTGAGTTGTTTATTTTGGGTGATTGGTGAAGTGTGAAATGGATGAGGTTATGAATGAGTTTATGTTATGAGGTTATTGTGTTTGTTAGAGTATATGTGGTAAGAAAATAGTGCAGGGATGGAGGAGGAAAGAAAAGAGAAATGGGAGGCGAGCTCCCTGGAAAAAAATGGATTCCAGGGAGACTGCCGATCAATCGCCCAAAGTGGGGATCGATCAGCAGTGGTGATCGCCACTTTCTGGAATTCCAGAGAGTGTGGCGATCGATTGTGGGCGATCGATCGCCTAATGTGGGGGCGATAAATCGCCCCCTTCATTTTTGGGCAGCCGATCGATCGGGTGCAATGCAGCCGATCGATCGCCCCTTACATTTTTGGGACAATTGTGCCTTATGCCCTCAAGTCGTTGGCCGATTGTTTTTGTTGTCTTAATTGTTTTAAATAATTGTTGAAGTTTTATTTCAATTGTTTTAAGTTTTGTTTAAGTGGTTTTAAAAATAATTTTCGAACAGTTTAACAATTCAGTCTACGATTTAAATTTCGCTCAAATGTTACGAGGTTTACAAGGGTATAAAAAAAATATTGGAAAATAAAGGTACAGTGTTAGGGTCGCTACACAAAAAATTTGGGTACCAAAAAAAACTACTTGATTATCTTTCTTGTAGGTTGAGAGCTCTCCCTTTAAGAATCAATGGTACCTTGATAGCGGATGCTCAAGGCATATGACGGGAGACTCAACAAAGTTTGCCTATGTCAACAAGAAGAAAGGAAACGTCACTTTTGGCGGGAATCAAAAAGGAAAAATTGTTGGCATCGGCAACATAGGTAATAGCTCTAACCCTATTATTGAAAATGTGTTGTTAGTAGAAAGGTTAAAGCATAATTTACTTAGTATCAGTTAATTGTGTGATAAAGGATATAAAGTGACTTTTAAATCAAATTCATGTATAATGAAGGATAGCTCATCTAGTAAAGTGCTGTTTAAAGGTTATAGAAGAGAAAACGTATACACAATTGATTTAGATAATACTGAATGCTTTGATGAGAAATGCTTTGCTGTGAGTTTGTTGGTTGTTTGTTGGACTTGGCATAGAAGATTAGGACACGTAGGTATGGATACCTTAACTAAGATCACTAAGAATAATCTAGTTAGAAGGATTCCAAAAATATCATTTGGGAAGGATAAAGTTTGTGAAGCTTGCCAAATATGCAAGCAAATCAAAAGTTCCTTTGCATCAAAGAATGCAATCTCTACATCCAAGCCCCTACAACTACTTCACATGGACCTTTTTAGGTCCTTCTAATGTGGCCAGTCTAGGGGGAAAACTCTATGTCTATGTTATAGTAGATGACTTCTCTAGGTTCACATATGTGTTCTTTCTAAAGTCAAAGGACGAAACATTTGACATCTTCTCTAGCTTTAGGAAAAGAGTTCAAAATGAAAAGGATCTCACCATTGTAGCTATTCGTAGTGATCATGGTGGAGAATTTGAGAATGAGAGATTTGAACTCTTGTGCCTCAAACATGGAATTGAGCACAATTTCTCATCTCCTAGGACCCCTTAACAAAATGGTTTTGTTGAGAGGAAAAATAGGTCTCTTCAAGAGCTTGCTCGGACCATGCTCAACGATAACTCTCTTCCAAAATATTTTTGGGCAGAAGCTGTTTCCACAGCTTGCTATGTGCTAAACCGGGTCTCTATAAGACCAATTCTAGAGAAAACCCTCTATGAGTTATGGAACAACAAGTCTCCTAGTGTTAAATACTTTAGAGCTTTTGGCTGTAAGTGCTTCATCCTTAATACCAAGGACAACTTGGCCAAATTTGATTCTAAAATGGATATTGGAATCTTCGTTGGTTAATCCTCCTCTAGCAAAGCCTATAGAGTGTTCAACAAAAGGACTCTAGAACTGAAGAATCTAGGCATGTCAACTTTGATGAATCACCCCATCTCACAATCAATGTGGATGAGTATAATAAATTAGAAAAATAATTGGATTCTCTCTCCTTAGACAAACCTAGTGAAGATATTCAAGGAGAAACCACCATAGAGCCTCCGTCAAACCCTTTAGAATTAGCTCCAATAAAAGATGGAAATGATGATCTCTCTAAGGATTGGAGATTTGTCAAAAATCATCCAATAGATGACATCCTAGGTGATCCTTCTTTAGGAGTCAAAACTAGAGCGTCTCTTAGGAATCTTTGTGCTAATGTTGCATTCATCTCTCAAATAGAACCTAAGAAATTTGAGGAAGCCGAGTTAGAAGAAAATTGGATAGTAACCATGCAAGAAGAGTTGAATCAATTTGAAAGGAATAATGTATGAGAACTTGTTTCAAGGCCTAAAGATCATCTAATTATAGGAACCAAATGAGTTTTTAAGAATAAGTTGGATGAAAATGGGATAGTTGTTAGAAACAAGGCTAGATTGGTTGCCAAGGGGTACAGCCAAGAAAAATGGATAGATTTTGAGGAAACCTTTTGCTCCAGTAGCTCGCTTAGAGTCAATTAGGATGCTCTTAGCCTATACTTGCTACAAGAACTTCACACTCTTTCAAATGGATGTAAAGAGTGCCTTTCTAAATAGATATATCATGGAAGAAGTTTATGTAGAGCAACCCATTTGTTTCGAAGCTTATGACAAACATGATCACGTGTTCAAGATCAAGAAAGCTCTATATGGACTTAAGTAAGCTTCTAGAGCTTGGTATGATAGGTTGAAGAATTTCCTTGAGGAAAGAAAGTTCAAAAAGGATAAAATCGATTCACTCTTTTACCAATGCCAAATGACAAAGCCCATACTCTTGGGCAGATCTTTTG
>CM039502.1:36670558-36790480 GCA_022432975.1 Begonia masoniana
GCAACAAACTGGCTCTCTGGTGTTTTGCGGTTGAGTGAGGAAGAGAAGAGCGAAATTGGGGATTTATAAAGGGGTTTCAAGAATTAAGAAGTTTGCCCCTCACCTCAATTTTCTACTTAATTCCTTATTTAACTATCGATTCGGTTTCTCCGCAATTTTCTTATTTCACCAAATATTCCTATTTATTCTTAGGGTTCTAACAAAACTTTCCGTTCGTAAAACGGGTTTAATTTATTATTTTTACGAATAAAACTCTAATAACTGGAAAACCGAACTCAGGTGTTACACTATCGATTTAGTTTCCTGAAACTTCTTTATTCCTTTAAAAATCCCTATAAATTCCTAGGGCTTTAACAAAGCTTATTGTTCACAAAACGGGCATAAATTCCTTTATTTACGAAATGCCCTTTGCAAGCGAAAACCAAAAATCTCGGGTGTTACATTCCACCCACCTTAATTAAAATTTTGTCCTCAAAATTTGACTTAGCTTATAGCCCTTGTTATCATCGTCTTACGTCTTACAGTCTCATACTTCGACTTACAATCACTCGATTCTTTTCGAGTCTTTTCCCTTCATCCTTTAGAATTGAATCTCCCTTTAAGAACTTTGACTCTATCTATACTTACGGCCAATTTTCATGGTTTTAGACTAAAATTCCCTACCATGCTTTCCAACATCAGCCTTAAATTTGTATTTCCTATTCTTAATTGGCTTGTACACGTCCTCACTTAAGTGTTGAGCATAGTCAAATTTCCAAATCTCCGATCATATATCGTTATTCAAAAAAAACTTGCGCGTGCGTCAACTTTCACTTAATCACCCACAGATTAGATCCCCTATTAATGCAAACTTCAAGGTTTTTCTTTCATCGATGTCTTTCCTCATCTGTTCCTTCACATCATAGCTATACCTAAGCTTCCTAATGTCAGCTAGATCGAGTATCATCTAAAAATTTCTTTATCTCCTTGGTCGTAACCCAAACTTCTACATAATTTCATCGACTCTGTCCATAGTCGAAATGTATAACCGCCCAAATTTCTACATTTTCCTTAGTATTACGCCCTCATAAACATTTTATCAACCAGTATTCCAAGTATAACTTGTCTTAGCACTTACCGGTTTTTATAACTATCCTTGTGGGCTCCAACTACACTTTGGATCTCTATATGGTGTAAGTTATCTTCTTGGAAATACCTCATAGTCGCAAAGCGTCAGTTGGAAGCTAGAGTCGCTACTCCACTCAAGATCTTGGTTCCTTTATAAGTAAAACCTATAACATCACATTTCATTCTAAGCCACATTGAGGGAGCTTCCGTTATGCCCTTAACTGTGGTTCTCTTTCTATCTACATTACGCTCATTGTCTACCTTAAATCTTGGTTAGTTTTGGGCACAGTCAAATCCCCAAGTCTCGCAATTGATATTCTCCAAATTATTCATTCTAACCCAGGTCATTTGCTTATACATTGGTACCGACTTGTCAAATATAAGTCGAACCTTTGGAACTCTTCTAACTTAGGCTCGCTTCTAGATGTACTTAAATGTCTTCTGTAACACCCCGAGTCTTCCAAACCCGATTTGTTACCCATGACATAGGACTGGACTAAGAAATTTTACGAAAAATTTTGACATTACTCTCAATAATAAAAATTTTATCTTTAAATCCTCGACCATTCAATGGAAAATTCATTAAGTAAGTAACATTAACAAAAGACAGAATGTTAAAACATTTGGCTGAGGGAATTAAAAATCAAAGAACATCTACCGGTCGCAAACAAAAAAATTTTCTTCTCGCATCTGCCGATCGCAAAACGACAAAACATAATTCTCACTTCTACCGATAGTAATAAACAACAACATCTACCGATTTTCATGTGCATCCCACGTGACTCATTAAATATTACCCGACAGAAGACTTCTACCGATAATAATAAACAACATCTACGTATTGTCATGTGCATCCCATGTGACTTATTAAATATTACCCGACAGAAGACTTCTACCGATAATAATAAACAGCATCTATCGATTGTAAAGTGCATCCCATGTGACTCATTAAATATTACCCGACAGAAGACTTCTACCGATAATAATAAACAACATCTACCTATAGAAATAAACAACATCTACCGATCACAAAACGACAAGACATAATACTCACTTCTACCGATAGTGAAAATCTACATCTACCGATTTTCATGTGCATCCCACGTGACTCATTAAATATTACCCGACAGAAGACTTCTACCGATAATAATAAACAACATCTACCGATTTTCATGTGCATCCCATGTGACTCATTAAATATTACCCGACAGAAGACTTCTACCGATAATAATAAACAACATCTACCGATTTTCATGTGCATCCCATGTGACTCATTAAATATTACCCGACAGAAGACTTCTACCGATAATAATAAACAACATCTACCGATTTTCATGTGCATCCCACGTGACTCATTAAATATTACCCGACAGAAGACTTCTACCGATAATAATAAACAACATCTACCGATTTTCATGTGCATCCCACGTGACTCATTAAATATTACCCGACAGAAGACTTCTACCGATAATAATAAACAACATCTACCGATTTTCATGTGCATCCCATGTGACTCATTAAATATTACCCGACAGAAGACTTCTACCGATAATAATAAACAACATCTACCGATTTTCATGTGCATCCCATGTGACTCATTAAATATTACCCGACAGAAGACTTCTACCGATAATAATAAACAACATCTACCGATTTTCATGTGCATCCCACGTGACTCATTAAATATTACCCGACAGAAGACTTCTACCGATAATAATAAACAACATCTACCGATTTTCATGTGCATCCCACGTGACTCATTAAATATTACCCGACAGAAGACTTCTACCGATAATAATAAACAACATCTACCGATTTTCATGTGCATCCCACGTGACTCATTAAATATTACCCGACAGAAGACTTCTACCGATAATAATAAACAACATCTACCGATTTTCATGTGCATCCCACGTGACTCATTAAATATTACCCGACAGAAGACTTCTACCGATAATAATAAACAACATCTACCGATTTTCATGTGCATCCCACGTGACTCATTAAATATTACCCGACAGAAGACTTCTACCGATAATAATAAACAACATCTACCGATTTTCATGTGCATCCCACGTGACTCATTAAATATTACCCGACAGAAGACTTCTACCGATAATAATAAACAACATCTACCGATTTTCATGTGCATCCCACGTGACTCATTAAATATTACCCGACAGAAGACTTCTACCGATAATAATAAACAACATCTACCGATTTTCATGTGCATCCCACGTGACTCATTAAATATTACCCGACAGAAGACTTCTACCGATAATAATAAACAACATCTACCGATTTTCATGTGCATCCCACGTGACTCATTAAATATTACCCGACAGAAGACTTCTACCGATAATAATAAACAACATCTACCGATTTTCATGTGCATCCCACGTGACTCATTAAATATTACCCGACAGAAGACTTCTACCGATAATAATAAACAACATCTACCGATTTTCATGTGCATCCCACGTGACTCATTAAATATTACCCGACAGAAGACTTCTACCGATAATAATAAACAACATCTACCGATTTTCATGTGCATCCCACGTGACTCATTAAATATTACCCGACAGAAGACTTCTACCGATAATAATAAACAACATCTACCGATTTTCATGTGCATCCCACGTGACTCATTAAATATTACCCGACAGAAGACTTCTACCGATAATAATAAACAACATCTACCGATTTTCATGTGCATCCCACGTGACTCATTAAATATTACCCGACAGAAGACTTCTACCGATAATAATAAACAACATCTACCGATTTTCATGTGCATCCCACGTGACTCATTAAATATTACCCGACAGAAGACTTCTACCGATAATAATAAACAACATCTACCGATTTTCATGTGCATCCCACGTGACTCATTAAATATTACCCGACAGAAGACTTCTACCGATAATAATAAACAACATCTACCGATTTTCATGTGCATCCCACGTGACTCATTAAATATTACCCGACAGAAGACTTCTACCGATAATAATAAACAACATCTACCGATTTTCATGTGCATCCCACGTGACTCATTAAATATTACCCGACAGAAGACTTCTACCGATAATAATAAACAACATCTACCGATTTTCATGTGCATCCCACGTGACTCATTAAATATTACCCGACAGAAGACTTCTACCGATAATAATAAACAACATCTACCGATTTTCATGTGCATCCCACGTGACTCATTAAATATTACCCGACAGAAGACTTCTACCGATAATAATAAACAACATCTACCGATTTTCATGTGCATCCCACGTGACTCATTAAATATTACCCGACAGAAGACTTCTACCGATAATAATAAACAACATCTACCGATTTTATTCTGGACATTTAGATAGCTGTATGCGATTAGTCACTGGGCTGAATCTGGTTATTTAGATTGTGAATTTAATCCACGCACACAAGGTGCTCGGCTGATGAATATAGAAAATACAAGTAGGATAAGCATTAGGATGATTTTTGGTTAGCATTATTAGGATTTTATTTTTAACTTGGTAATGTGAAATGATTCAGGTGAAGAAGATTTGAAAGGAGTATTCCATTTGCAAAGGACACCAGGTAAGTGAATGTATTAAGACTTCCGGCCAATAGGGCCCTACATCACAAGGACATTAAGTTAGTTTCAGTTGTCTGATGTTTGTTCTGTGTTAGTAAGATTTCTTGTATTTGGATGATTTATGGATGTTGAGAATTTTGTTATGTGACGTTCTGGTAGAGTTTATGAAGTCAACTGTTCTGGTATGATACTTTCTATAGTCTGAAGATTCAAGAGCATCCATGTCATGCATCATGAATGTTTCTCAAGCATAAGAAAATATTTTAACGCATGTTTTTCCCATGAACAAGATATGACAACGAATATGAAACTTATGCAACCGGATTAAGTGAGGGTTGGGGGCGGTTTGGCGTATGTCACTGTCCAAAGAGAATGACCATGAATACGGCCCGAAAGGAACTATGTAACACCCGAGTTAACGGCCAGGTGATTTTCCTAACTGTATTAACGGTCATGAATATTTAATCTTTACAGTTTAGGACTTATACCAAGGATAATTAATTTCATGTGGATTTAAACTAGGTTGGGTGGAAAAGTTGTAATAATGGAGGGTGATGACCAATATATAAAGAAAAAGGAAATGTTTTAAACCTCACTTGAACCACTGTAGCCGACACCTTCCTTTTCGGCAATTTCTTCTCTCCCAAGTTCTTGCTCTCTGCTTCCAGCATACCCTCTTCGACGATCGATTTCTCTGCCACTACTCGACTACTCTGTGCCCGAGGTATGCAATAGTCAATGTAGCTATTTGTTAGCTTGTTAGCCCTGTTTTCTACTCGGCATTGGAGTTTTGGATTTTTCAATGGCCGACTATTAATAAGAACATTTGGAATCTGTGAGTGGGAATGCTTTTATCAAATCGATTCTGGACGTTTAGAACAACCACCTCCGAGTTATCGATAATCGAATCAGTCTGTTTTGGTTTTGGATTTCAAACTGCACAGAGTATTAGACTAAGGATTCGGGAATGACTTTAGTTATTAAATCTTAAGATAACTTGAGATTAGAACTATTAGGATTTTGTTTTAACTACTGCAATGTAAATGTTTTAGGTGAAGAAGTTTGAAGAGAAAATAGCTCAAGTGCTAAAGAGACCAGGTAAGTGAATGTATTAAGATTTCCGGCTAATAGAGCCCTACATCGTGGGAGTACTAGGTTGAGATGTCTAAGTTACCTATGAAAGAGCTTGTATGCACTGAAGGATTTATGTATGTTGCGAGTTATACTATTTGATGACCTGCTAGTGAATGAGAAGTTGTCTGCTCTGGTATGATCCTTGTCATAGTTTGATGAGTTAAAAGTTCTCATGTTCATGCATCATGAATGTTTCTCAAGCATAAGAAAATATTTTAACGCATGTTTTCCATGAACAAGATATGTATGTATATATGTATATATATAAGATTTATGCAACGTGGATTAAGTGAGGGTTGGGGGCAGTTCGGCACATGTCACAGTCCAAAGAAGGACATATGAAATACGACCGCAGTAGGGAACAGATCAAACTCACTGTCGAACCCCCTTTACCGGCACAAATCCTCTCTTGATCCACACAACCTAAACAAGAATATGATCAATGACTATGAATGATGAATATGATCAATGACTATGAATGATGAATATGATCAATGACTATGAATGATGAATATGATCAATGACTATGAATGATGAATATGATCAATGACTATGAATGATGAATATGATCAATGACTATGAATGATGAATATGATCAATGACTATGAATGATGAATATGATCAATGACTATGAATGATGAATATGATCAATGACTATGAATGATGAATATGATCAATGACTATGAATGATGAATATGATCAATGACTATGAATGATGAATATGATCAATGACTATGAATGATGAATATGATCAATGACTATGAATGATGAATATGATCAATGACTATGAATGATGAATATGATCAATGACTATGAATGATGAATATGATCAATGACTATGAATGATGAATATGATCAATGACTATGAATGATGAATATGATCAATGACTATGAATGATGAATATGATCAATGACTATGAATGATGAATATGATCAATGACTATGAATGATGAATATGATCAATGACTATGAATGATGAATATGATCAATGACTATGAATGATGAATATGATCAATGACTATGAATGATGAATATGATCAATGACTATGAATGATGAATATGATCAATGACTATGAATGATGAATATGATCAATGACTATGAATGATGAATATGATCAATGACTATGAATGATGAATATGATCAATGACTATGAATGATGAATATGATCAATGACTATGAATGATGAATATGATCAATGACTATGAATGATGAATATGATCAATGACTATGAATGATGAATATGATCAATGACTATGAATGATGAATATGATCAATGACTATGAATGATGAATATGATCAATGACTATGAATGATGAATATGATCAATGACTATGAATGATGAATATGATCAATGACTATGAATGATGAATATGATCAATGACTATGAATGATGAATATGATCAATGACTATGAATGATGAATATGATCAATGACTATGAATGATGAATATGATCAATGACTATGAATGATGAATATGATCAATGACTATGAATGATGAATATGATCAATGACTATGAATGATGAATATGATCAATGACTATGAATGATGAATATGATCAATGACTATGAATGATGAATATGATCAATGACTATGAATGATGAATATGATCAATGACTATGAATGATGAATATGATCAATGACTATGAATGATGAATATGATCAATGACTATGAATGATGAATATGATCAATGACTATGAATGATGAATATGATCAATGACTATGAATGATGAATATGATCAATGACTATGAATGATGAATATGATCAATGACTATGAATGATGAATATGATCAATGACTATGAATGATGAATATGATCAATGACTATGAATGATGAATATGATCAATGACTATGAATGATGAATATGATCAATGACTATGAATGATGAATATGATCAATGACTATGAATGATGAATATGATCATCTAGTGGAGAATGTTCGGGACCGGGCGATGTCTTTAATTAGGCACATGCAATGCCCGTGACCACGGGCGGATATCTATTGCTGGTTGAGATCTGAGGTGTCGCGTGGCAGACACGTGATCATCGGACGATGTGAGTCTATAACTCTATCGGTGGATGCAGATCAAGAGATGTTTTAAAAAAAAAAGAGAGAAAATAAAGAGGGAATAATATTAACAATAATAATGAATAAAGGGTATGGAAGCAAGAATCAAATGATTAAGAGATCAAGTAATGAATTTGTGTGGCGATTCCGTCGGGGTCGTTACAAACTATGTACACTTGCACTGTCATTCCCCCTTTACGGCACAAATCCTCTCTTAATCCATATGATGAAAGTGATGAACAAGAACACGAATAAGAACAGGAAAAGAGCATGAAACGAACATGATCATGATTTTCTTGCAACTATGCATTCATGTATACATGTTAGCATTGCATTCCTTACTAAGTATGTAACACCCGGGATTTTTAATTGGAGAGAAAATAAAAAGATAATAAAATAGGTTGTTTTAAGTAATTGAGTTTTAATTAATTGAAATGTAAAGTGAATAAATTTGATTGAAATTAAGTCGGGGATTAGGTTAATTTAATAACTAGATTTAACAAAATTTCGAATGGTCGAAAACAAGAGCGGACAAAACGGTAATTAGTTAGTTTTAATTAAAGAAATAGTTTTAGTTTATAATTATCATTTATTATTAACATTTTTATATAAAAAAAAGAAATAAATAAAAACAAAATGGCTCACGCCATTCTGTTTTCCCTTTCAGCCCGAGCTCCCGAGCGCGAACAGGGGAGAGACGAGGGAGAGGGACGACGAACGCCGGCGACTCTCGTCGTTTTCAGGCCAGACGACATCGGCGACTCCAAGGCTGCCAGTTCCGGCCGTCGTCGCGCACAGAACGAATGGTAAGTCTTCCTCTTCTCCGGTTTCGGTTCTGTTCCTGGCCGAGGGTGAGGAGCGAGTTTGAGCTCCGATCACCGGCCGAAATGGGATGTTTCCGGCGTGGGTTTGCCAACCCTTGGGCCGGCTGTTGTTTCTTGGCAGTGAGGAGCCCGATTTGATCTATAACTCTATCGGTGGATGCAGATCAAGAGATGTTTTAAAAAAAAAAAAAAAAAAAAAAAAAAAAAAAAAAAAAAAAAAAAAAAAAAAAAAAAAAAAAAAAAAAAAAAAAAAAAAAAAAAAAAAAAAAAAAAAAAAAAAAAAAAAAAAAAAAAAAAAAAAAAAAAAAAAAAAAAAAAAAAAAAAAAAAAAAAAAAAAAAAAAAAAAAAAAAAAAAAAAAAAAAAAAAAAAAAAAAAAAAAAAAAAAAAAAAAAAAAAAAAAAAAAAAAAAAAAAAAAAAAAAAAAAAAAAAAAAAAAAAAAAAAAAAAAAAAAAAAAAAAAAAAAAAAAAAAAAAAAAAAAAAAAAAAAAAAAAAAAAAAAAAAAAAAAAAAAAAAAAAAAAAAAAAAAAAAAAAAAAAAAAAAAAAAAAAAAAAAAAAAAAAAAAAAAAAAAAAAAAAAAAAAAAAAAAAAAAAAAAAAAAAAAAAAAAAAAAAAAAAAAAAAAAAAAAAAAAAAAAAAAAAAAAAAAAAAAAAAAAAAAAAAAAAAAAAAAAAAAAAAAAAAAAAAAAAAAAAAAAAAAAAAAAAAAAAAAAAAAAAAAAAAAAAAAAAAAAAAAAAAAAAAAAAAAAAAAAAAAAAAAAAAAAAAAAAAAAAAAAAAAAAAAAAAAAAAAAAAAAAAAAAAAAAAAAAAAAAAAAAAAAAAAAAAAAAAAAAAAAAAAAAAAAAAAAAAAAAAAAAAAAAAAAAAAAAAAAAAAAAAAAAAAAAAAAAAAAAAAAAAAAAAAAAAAAAAAAAAAAAAAAAAAAAAAAAAAAAAAAAAAAAAAAAAAAAAAAAAAAAAAAAAAAAAAAAAAAAAAAAAAAAAAAAAAAAAAAAAAAAAAAAAAAAAAAAAAAAAAAAAAAAAAAAAAAAAAAAAAAAAAAAAAAAAAAAAAAAAAAAAAAAAAAAAAAAAAAAAAAAAAAAAAAAAAAAAAAAAAAAAAAAAAAAAAAAAAAAAAAAAAAAAAAAAAAAAAAAAAAAAAAAAAAAAAAAAAAAAAAAAAAAAAAAAAAAAAAAAAAAAAAAAAAAAAAAAAAAAAAAAAAAAAAAAAAAAAAAAAAAAAAAAAAAAAAAAAAAAAAAAAAAAAAAAAAAAAAAAAAAAAAAAAAAAAAAAAAAAAAAAAAAAAAAAAAAAAAAAAAAAAAAAAAAAAAAAAAAAAAAAAAAAAAAAAAAAAAAAAAAAAAAAAAAAAAAAAAAAAAAAAAAAAAAAAAAAAAAAAAAAAAAAAAAAAAAAAAAAAAAAAAAAAAAAAAAAAAAAAAAAAAAAAAAAAAAAAAAAAAAAAAAAAAAAAAAAAAAAAAAAAAAAAAAAAAAAAAAAAAAAAAAAAAAAAAAAAAAAAAAAAAAAAAAAAAAAAAAAAAAAAAAAAAAAAAAAAAAAAAAAAAAAAAAAAAAAAAAAAAAAAAAAAAAAAAAAAAAAAAAAAAAAAAAAAAAAAAAAAAAAAAAAAAAAAAAAAAAAAAAAAAAAAAAAAAAAAAAAAAAAAAAAAAAAAAAAAAAAAAAAAAAAAAAAAAAAAAAAAAAAAAAAAAAAAAAAAAAAAAAAAAAAAAAAAAAAAAAAAAAAAAAAAAAAAAAAAAAAAAAAAAAAAAAAAAAAAAAAAAAAAAAAAAAAAAAAAAAAAAAAAAAAAAAAAAAAAAAAAAAAAAAAAAAAAAAAAAAAAAAAAAAAAAAAAAAAAAAAAAAAAAAAAAAAAAAAAAAAAAAAAAAAAAAAAAAAAAAAAAAAAAAAAAAAAAAAAAAAAAAAAAAAAAAAAAAAAAAAAAAAAAAAAAAAAAAAAAAAAAAAAAAAAAAAAAAAAAAAAAAAAAAAAAAAAAAAAAAAAAAAAAAAAAAAAAAAAAAAAAAAAAAAAAAAAAAAAAAAAAAAAAAAAAAAAAAAAAAAAAAAAAAAAAAAAAAAAAAAAAAAGAGAGAAAATAAGCCCTCTTTAGGGCATTTCGGGTTTTTGCTTGTAGTTCGGGATTTTTGGTTAGTTTATGTTAATTGAGGCTAGATATGGTTGATTGGTGAGGAATCGGTTGATAATTGATGAAAAATTAGAAAAGGAGAAATTCTGGGTTAAGGGGCAGTTCGGGTTTTTGGATATTTGACCTAGCTACGGTTATTTGTTTTAAAATTCCTTTTGGCAGATTAAAATAGGTTATTAGAGGAGTACGTGGCCGCTGGAATCGTTCGATTCCGACAACCGACGCAAAAGTTACGCGCGTTTGAAGTTTTGGGTCGATTTTTATCGAACCAAAATTAGTGGCCCATTTAGTTAGATTTTAATTGGAGTAAGCTAGAAATAGTAGTTTGAGAGTAATTGGTGAATGCAGGCTTGGTTTTAATGGAGTTTGAAGTTGGACGGTAAAATTGGCATAAAAACCGGGTTTTGAGTGTTTAGGTTGAATTGTGTTATAGTTTTAGTTAATTGAGGCTTAAGAAGTTCTTTAGAGTTTACTAAATTAAGTTTTGTTACTTTAGGTGATCGAGTGATGGAATTATTGGACGAAGTGTACAATGGAGCAACCAGGTAAGTAGTGGAATGTTTTGCCTTCGGGCCTACACCACGGAACGGTAGGAGATTCTTTGCTGGCTTAGTTGCTTTATTCTGATTTGGTTGCTTGTAGTAGATTGTTGCTTGCTTGGTTTTGTTTGGTTGTTGTTGTTGTTGTTGTTGTTGTTGTTGTTGTTGTTGTTGTTGTTGTTGTTGTTGTTGTTGTTGTTGTTGTTGTTGTTGTTGTTGTTGTTGTTGTTGTTGTTGTTGTTGTTGTTGTTGTTGGTTGTTGTTGTTGTTGTTGTTGTTGTTGTTGTTGTTGTTGTTGTTGTTGTTGTTGTTGTTGTTGTTGTTGTTGTTGTTGTTGTTGTTGTTGTTGTTGTTGTTGTTGTTGTTGTTGTTGTTGTTGTTGTTGTTGTTGTTGTTGTTGTTGTTGTTGTTGTTGTTGTTGTTGTTGTTGTTGTTGTTGTTGTTTTTCGTTTTCAAGATTGTATGAAGCATTAAATGTTTGGAAAGCCTAGAGAGTTAAGATGCCTCGATTTACAGGCCTGACCCCGAGGATTTAACGTCTCGATGTTAAAGTGCAAGTGGCACTAGAGAGTTAAATGCCTCGATGTTAAAGTGCATGACGCACCAGAGGATTTAACGTCTCGATGTTAAGTGCAAGTGGCACTAGAGAGTTAAATGCCTCGATGTTAAGTGCATGACGCACCAGAGGATTTAACGTCTCGATGTTAAGTGCAAGTGGCACTAGAGAGTTAATGCCTCGATGTTAAGTGCATGACGCACCAGAGGATTTAACGTCTCGATGTTAAGTGCAAGTGGCACTAGAGAGTTAAATGCCTCGATGTTAAAGTGCATGACGCACCAGAGGATTTAACGTCTCGATGTTAAAGTGCAGTGGCACTAGAGAGTTAAATGCCTCGATGTTAAAGTGCATGACGCACCAGAGGATTTAACGTCTCGATGTTAAGTGCAAGTGGCACTAGAGAGTTAAATGCCTCGATGTTAAAGTGCATGACGCACCAGAGGATTTAACGTCTCGATGTTAAGTGCAAGTGGCACTAGAGAGTTAAATGCCTCGATGTTAAGTGCATGACGCACCAGAGGATTTAACGTCTCGATGTTAAAGTGCAAGTGGCACTAGAGAGTTAAATGCCTCGATGTTAAAGTGCATGACGCACCAGAGGATTTAACGTCTCGATGTTAAAGTGCAAGTGGCACTAGAGAGTTAAATGCCTCGATGTAAAGTGCATGACGCACCAGAGGATTTAACGTCTCGATGTTAAGTGCAAGTGGCACTAGAGAGTTAAATGCCTCGATGTTAAAGTGCAGTGGCACTAGAGAGTTAATGCCTCGATGTTAAAGTGCATGACGCACCAGAGATTTAACGTCTCGATGTTAAAGTGCAAGTGGCACTAGAGAGTTAAATGCCTCGATGTTAAGTGCATGACGCACCAGAGGATTAACGTCTCGATTTAAAGTGCAGTGGCACTAGAGAGTTAAATGCCTCGATGTTAAGTGCATGACGCACCAGAGGATTTAACGTCTCGATGTTAAAGTGCAAGTGGCACTAGAGAGTTAAATGCCTCGATGTTAAAGTGCATGACGCACCAGAGGATTAACGTCTCGATGTTAAAGTGCAAGTGGCACTAGAGAGTTAATGCCTCGATGTTAAAGTGCATGACGCACCAGAGGATTTAACGTCTCGATGTTAAAGTGCAAGTGGCACTAGAGAGTAAATGCCTCGATGTTAAAGTGCATGACGCACCAGAGGATTAACGTCTCGATGTTAAAGTGCAAGTGGCACTAGAGAGTAAATGCCTCGATGTTAAAGTGCATGACGCACCAGAGGATTTAACGTCTCGATGTTAAAGTGCAGTGGCACTAGAGAGTTAAATGCCTCGATGTTAAGTGCATGACGCACCAGAGGATTTAACGTCTCGATGTTAAGTGCAAGTGGCACTAGAGAGTAAATGCCTCGATGTTAAAGTGCAAGTGGCACTAGAGAGTTAAATGCCTCGATGTTAAAGTGCATGACGCACCAGAGGATTTACGTCTCGATGTTAAGTGCAAGTGGCACTAGAGAGTTAATGCCTCGATGTTAAAGTGCAAGTGGCACTAGAGAGTTAAATGCCTCGATGTTAAAGTGCAGTGGCACTAGAGAGTTAATGCCTCGATGTTAAAGTGCAGTGGCACTAGAGAGTTAAATGCCTCGATGTTAAAGTGCAGTGGCACTAGAGAGTTAAATGCCTCGATGTTAAAGTGCAAGTGGCACTAGAGAGTTAATGCCTCGATGTTAAGTGCATGACGCACCAGAGGATTAACGTCTCGATGTTAAAGTGCAGTGGCACTAGAGAGTTAATGCCTCGATGTTAAGTGCAAGTGGCACTAGAGAGTTAATGCCTCGATGTTAAGTGCAAGTGGCACTAGAGAGTTAAATGCCTCGATGTTAAGTGCAAGTGGCACTAGAGAGTTAAATGCCTCGATTTAAAGTGCATGACGCACCAGAGGATTTACGTCTCGATGTTAAAGTGCAGTGGCACTAGAGAGTTAAATGCCTCGATGTTAAGGTGCATGACGCACCAGAGGATTAACGTCTCGATGTTAAGTGCAAGTGGCACTAGAGAGTTAATGCCTCGATGTTAAGTGCAAGTGGCACTAGAGAGTTAATGCCTCGATGTTAAGTGCAAGTGGCACTAGAGAGTTAAATGCCTCGATGTTAAGTGCAAGTGGCACTAGAGAGTTAATGCCTCGATGTTAAGTGCATGACGCACCAGAGGATTTACGTCTCGATGTTAAGTGCAAGTGGCACTAGAGAGTTAATGCCTCGATGTTAAGGTGCATGACGCACCAGAGGATTAACGTCTCGATGTTAAAGTGCAGTGGCACTAGAGAGTTAATGCCTCGATGTTAAAGTGCAGTGGCACTAGAGAGTTAATGCCTCGATGTTAAGTGCAAGTGGCACTAGAGAGTTAATGCCTCGATGTTAAGGTGCATGACGCACCAGAGGATTAACGTCTCGATGTTAAAGTGCAGTGGCACTAGAGAGTTAAATGCCTCGATGTTAAAGTGCAGTGGCACTAGAGAGTTAATGCCTCGATGTTAAGGTGCATGACGCACCAGAGGATTAACGTCTCGATGTTAAGTGCATGACGCACCAGAGGATTTACGTCTCGATGTTAAGTGCATGACGCACCAGAGGATTTACGTCTCGATGTTAAAGTGCAGTGGCACTAGAGAGTTAATGCCTCGATGTTAAGTGCAAGTGGCACTAGAGAGTTAATGCCTCGATGTTAAGGTGCATGACGCACCAGAGGATTTAACGTCTCGATGTTAAGTGCAAGTGGCACTAGAGAGTTAAATGCCTCGATGTTAAAGTGCAGTGGCACTAGAGAGTTAATGCCTCGATGTTAAGTGCATGACGCACCAGAGGATTTAACGTCTCGATGTTAAAGTGCAGTGGCACTAGAGAGTTAATGCCTCGATGTTAAGGTGCATGACGCACCAGAGATTTAACGTCTCGATGTTAAGTGCAAGTGGCACTAGAGAGTTAAATGCCTCGATGTTAAGTGCATGACGCACCAGAGGATTTAACGTCTCGATGTTAAGTGCATGACGCACCAGAGGATTTAACGTCTCGATGTTAAGTGCATGACGCACCAGAGGATTAACGTCTCGATGTTAAGTGCATGACGCACCAGAGGATTTAACGTCTCGATGTTAAAGTGCATGACGCACCAGAGGATTAACGTCTCGATGTTAAGTGCATGACGCACCAGAGGATTTACGTCTCGATGTTAAGTGCATGACGCACCAGAGGATTAACGTCTCGATGTTAAGTGCATGACGCACCAGAGGATTTAACGTCTCGATGTTAAGTGCAAGTGGCACTAGAGAGTTAATGCCTCGATGTTAAGTGCATGACGCACCAGAGATTTAACGTCTCGATGTTAAGTGCATTTTTTTTTTAATGAGGTTTTAGCGTGGGATTAGTTAGCAAAGTAGCGCTCCGAGCCAGGGTGGGTTCGGGGGCGTTACAAGATGGTATCAGAGCATAAATGGTCGAGTCGTTCAAATGATTACCCGACAATGCCGGCCGCCATGCAACGTGCTTCACCGACTGTAAGTATTTCTTTACTCTTAGTTAGTTTACCTGTTTGTTTGGTTTAACCCCTGTTTGTTTTATGATGGTAATGAATTAGAAAATCTCGAGAGTACCGAGACGACTTTGGTGGATCCCTTAAGTTAATTCAGAAAAGTAGTAAGTCATTAGTTCAAATAGCTAGGAGGAAAATTTAATAATTATTTAACGGTAGGAAGCCTTGGAAAAGAAAATAGCGATAGTATTAGACAGAAATATTTGAGATTTAGATCATACCTGTTGAGTGGAATACAATCTAATAAGATATAAAAGTTGTTGAATGAGAATATTGGGAATTCGTCGAAGAACTTTAGAATGTCTTATGGATACAGTCAGGTCGTAAAGAGATTAAGCTAGAGTTGATAAGCTTAAGAGTTGGCGAACTTAAACGTGTGATGTGATTATGAACTCGAGTATTAGTAGAGGCTGGGAGATGTAAGCTAGAAGAACGATGAGATTAAATTCTAGATTCTGGACGAACATATGAGGGAGATTGGGTAACTATGAGAGAGAGTTAGGATAAGAGAGTTAGCACTCATATTAAGTTGAATAATTAGAACCTAAGCTGAAGAGCAAAAGAGAATCAAGTAGTTAGTAAAATTTGTAAGAAATGTGGAAGAGTGGTCGGTAGAATGTGAGTTAACAGGAATTTTGAACGAGAGGTGGTGAGTGCATTAGGAATAAGCCTAAGTTAAAAAGTTCCAAACTGTTGAGGTGGTAACTAGCTTAGGCTTGTGTCGAGAAGTTATTAGAAAATAGAGGATAGGAGATGAAAGTTACATTCTAAAGTTTGGACGAACTTAGGAAGAGGTAAGTAAGGAAAGTAGTCAGTAAGGACTTAGTATTATGAAGAATGTATAGAATAACGGATAAGAAGGAAGGAAAAGTCTTACACATAGATTATATGAGTAAACTCAGTGGTAGGTTCGAATCTGAGTTCTATACCTTAAGTGGATAAGATTTGAGAAATTATAGAGTTCGAATGAAAGGAACGGACGTTAGTTTTGAAAAGTGTTTGAGTGCGTAGGGATAAGCAATATAATGTCATGGTTATTTGAAGGAAATGAATGTCAAAGATAGGAGGGATAAGTGAGAAATTAGATTGAGGAAACGTTAGAGTTGAGAATTAGATAGACGAGTTTGAGAGGTTAGTGATGAGTGTGTAAGTATGCAAAGGTAACGTAAGAAAGTAAGAACGTAAGAGTATGGAACTATAAAGATTGTAGTTGGGTGGGGAAGTGAAACTTGAAGTTGTAGGAAATTTTCATTACTCGTTAGGATATTAGGAGTACTCGGTTGATGATAGGGTGTTAAATTTAGGAGGATGGTTCAGTAAGGATTAAACATCTTGAGTGAAGTGCAGAAAATTATAATTTCACAGGAATAATTATGGGAATGCACTTAGAAATAAGGTTCATGAGGGACTAAGTGCATTGAACTCAGGGAACAATTTGAATTAAGAACTATGTTAGTGGGTGAAGAGTGAGAAGTGTGATGACCCGAATGTGCAAGTATGTGTACGATGGCTGCACGAACCGGAACCCGGATGGCGGTACGTCTGCGCGGGCGAGCCGGAAGGTGACAGGTCGTAAAAAGGGGGTCGTCACAATCCTACATCGCTTGGGGAAGTATGTGGAAATGAAACATATGTAAAAGAGACCCTCCCAACATAGCAAGACGTGTTTTGGAGCACGATTGGCAACGGATCCCATAAGAACTCGAAGTTAAAAGTGCTTCGGCGAGAGCAATTCCAGGTTGGGTGACCTTCCGGGAAGTCCTCGCCAAACAAAGCCGTGAGGGGAGGATATTGGGCTGCGGCCCAATCCCCAGAGCGGACAATATCTTGCTGGGATAAGGGGTCGTTACAAGAAGTGAGGTAAGTGAGGAGATTAGTAAATTCTAATTGGAGAATAGTGGGTAGGAAGACACGAAGTGCATAAATATCATTTTGGGTATTGAGTGTAAAGTTGGGAAAGAGTTAAAGTATTTGGTGATGACTGAGATTAAGAGCTAGACAAATTGAGCATAGGGAATGTAAGAGATGAGAGATGTGAGTAGAAGGGAGATGAAATGTCATGTCAGATGTTTATGTACTGAATTACCTCAGTGTTATGGTAGTAAAGTATCGTAGAGTTATGAAGTAGAGTTGATGAACATTGGAGTAGAAAAGCTAGAGTTGAGAGCTAAGTTGGAGAGATTAATGGTCTCAATGATGAATGCTCAAATTAAAGTCTACGGATATATGAGTAGGTGAGCTATGGAGGGCATAGCTAGGCAATTTAAAACTTTGGAGATGTAAAGAATTTTCAGTGTCAGTGTTTGATAGATGACTAAGATTGTAGTACAGTCTAGATTTCAGTAGCAATCAAAAGTTATGGAGGGTAGATTAGAATAAGTAAGTGAAGAATATTAAGGCACATCAAATTTTGAGGACAAAATTTTTGTAAGGAGGGTGGATTGTAACACCCGGGAATTTTAATTGAAGAGAAAATAAAAAGATAATAAAATAGGTTGTTTTAAGTAATTGAGTTTTAATTAATTGAAATGTAAAGTGAATAAATTTGATTGAAATTAAGTCGGGGATTAGGTTAATTTAATAACTAGATTTAACAAAATTTCGAATGGTCGAAAACACGAGCGGACAAAACGGTAATTAGTTAGTTTTAATTAAAGAAATAGTTTTAGTTTATAATTATCATTTATTATTAACATTTTTTTAAAAAAAAGAAATAAATAAAAACAGAATGGCTCACCCCATTTTGTTTTCCCTTTCAGCCCGAGCTCCCGAGCGCGAACAGGGGAGAGACGAGGGAGAGGGACGACGAACGCCTGCGACTCTCGTCGTTTTCAGGCCAGACGACGTCGGCGACTCCAAGGCTGCCAGTTCCGGCCGTCGTCGTGCACAGAACGAATGGTAAGTCTTCCTCTACTCCGGTTTCGGTTCTGTTCCTGGCCGAGGGTGAGGAGCGAGTTTGAGCTCCGATCACCGGCCGAAATGGGTTGCTTCCGGCGTGGGTTTGCCAACCCTTGGGCTGGCAGTGAGGAGCCCGATTTGGGCAAAATACAGTGAAGCCCTCTTTAGGGCATTTCGGGTTTTTGCTTGTAGTTTGGGATTTTTGGTTAGTTTATGTTAATTGAGGCTAGATATGGTTGATTGGTGAGGAATCGGTTGATAATTGATGAAAAATTAGAAAAGGAGAAATTCCGGGTTAAGGGGCAGTTCGGGTTTTTGGATATTTGACCTAGCTACGTTTATTTGTTTTAAAATTCCTTTTGGCAGATTAAAATAGGTTATTAGAGGAGTACGTGGCCACTGGAATCGTTCGATTCCGACAACCGACGCAAAAGTTACGCGCGTTTGAAGTTTTGGGTCGATTTTTATCGAACCAAAATTAGTGGCCCATTTAGTTAGATTTTAATTGGAGTAAGCTAGAAATAGTAGTTTGAGAGTAATTGGTGAATGCAGGCTTGGTTTTAATGGAGTTTGAAGTTGGACGGTAAAATTGGCATAAAAACCGGGTTTTGAGTGTTTAGGTTGAATTGTGTTATAGTTTTAGTTAATTGAGGCTTAAGAAGTTCTTTAGAGTTTACTAAATTAAGTTTTGTTACTTTAGGTGATCGAGTGATGGAATTATTGGACGAAGTGTACAATGGAGAAACCAGGTAAGTAGTGGAATGTTTTGCCTTCGGGCCTACACCACGGAACGGTAGGAGATTCTTTGCTGGCTTAGTTGCTTTATTCTGATTTGGTTGCTTGTAGTAGATTGTTTGCTTGCTTGGTTTTGTTTGGTTGTTGTGTTTATTGGATGTTGTGCATTGGTTGACTTGCATTATAGTTAGAGATGTTGTGTGTTGGTTGTTGTTGTTGGTTGTTGGTTGTTTGGTTGCCTCATTTGTTGGTTAGGCATTTCATGTTGTTGCTTTGTTTTGATTTGGCTGCTTATAGATAGGAGACTGTTGCTTGCTTGGGTTTATTTGTTATTACTTTGCTTCGTGTTGTGCTAAGTTGTTGCGTGGCATTGTTGTGATGGTTGCATTGATAGTTGTGTTGTTGTTCGGTGTGCAAGAGTTGTGTGAGTAGCATGAAATGTATGAGAAAAGCACTAGAGAGTTAAACACCTCGATGTTAAAGTGCATGACGCACCAGAGGATTTAACGTCTCGATGTTAAAGTGCAAGTGGCACTAGAGAGTTAAATGCCTCGATGTTAAAGTGCATGATGCACCGGAGGATTTAACGTCTCGATGTTAAAGTGCAAGTGGCACTAGAGAGTTAAATGCCTCGATGTTAAAGTGCATGACGCACCGAGGATTTAACGTCTCGATGTTAAAGTGCAAGTGGCACTAGAGAGTTAAATGCCTCGATGTTAAAGTGCATGACGCACCGGAGGATTTAACGTCTCGATGTTAAAGTGCAAGTGGCACTAGAGAGTTAAATGCCTCGATGTTAAAGTGCATGACGCACCAGAGGATTTAACGTCTCGATGTTAAAGTGCAAGTGGCACTAGAGAGTTAAATGCATCGATGTTAAAGTGCATGACGCACCAGAGGAATTTAACGTCTCGATGTTAAAGTGCAAGTGTGCACTAAGAGAGTTAAATGCCTCGATGTTAAAGTGCAGTACGCACCAGAGGGATTTAACGTCCTCCGATGTTAAAAGTGCAAGTTGGACACTTAGAGAGTTAAATGCCCTCGATTGTAAAAGTGCATGACGCACCAGAGGATTAACGTCTCGATGTTAAGTGCAAGTGGCACTAGAGAGTTAAATGCCTCGATGTTAAGTGCATGACGCACCAGAGGATTTAACGTCTCGATGTTAAAGTGCAAGTGGCACTAGAGAGTAAATGCCTCGATGTTAAAGTGCAAGTGGCACTAGAGAGTTAATGCCTCGATGTTAAAGTGCATGACGCACCAGAGGATTAACGTCTCGATGTTAAAGTGCAAGTGGCACTAGAGAGTAAATGCCTCGATGTTAAGTGCATGACGCACCAGAGGATTTAACGTCTCGATGTTAAAGTGCATGACGCACCAGAGGATTAACGTCTCGATGTTAAGTGCATGACGCACCAGAGGATTTAACGTCTCGATGTTAAAGTGCAAGTGGCACTAGAGAGTAAATGCCTCGATGTTAAAGTGCATGACGCACCAGAGGATTAACGTCTCGATGTTAAAGTGCATGACGCACCAGAGGATTTAACGTCTCGATGTTAAAGTGCAAGTGGCACTAGAGAGTTAATGCCTCGATGTTAAAGTGCATGACGCACCAGAGGATTAACGTCTCGATGTTAAAGTGCAAGTGGCACTAGAGAGTTAAATGCCTCGATGTTAAAGTGCATGACGCACCAGAGGATTTAACGTCTCGATGTTAAAGTGCAAGTGGCACTAGAGAGTTAAATGCCTCGATGTTAAAGTGCAAGTGGCACTAGAGAGTTAAATGCCTCGATGTTAAAGTGCATGACGCACCAGAGGATTTAACGTCTCGATGTTAAAGTGCAAGTGGCACTAGAGAGTAAATGCCTCGATGTTAAAGTGCATGACGCACCAGAGGATTTAACGTCTCGATGTTAAAGTGCATGACGCACCAGAGGATTTAACGTCTCGATGTTAAAGTGCAAGTGGCACTAGAGAGTTAAATGCCTCGATGTTAAAGTGCAAGTGGCACTAGAGAGTTAAATGCCTCGATGTTAAAGTGCATGACGCACCAGAGGATTTAACGTCTCGATGTTAAAGTGCAAGTGGCACTAGAGAGTTAAATGCCTCGATGTTAAAGTGCAAGTGGCACTAGAGAGTTAATGCCTCGATGTTAAAGTGCAAGTGGCACTAGAGAGTTAAATGCCTCGATGTTAAAGTGCAAGTGGCACTAGAGAGTAAATGCCTCGATGTTAAAGTGCAAGTGGCACTAGAGAGTTAAATGCCTCGATGTTAAAGTGCAAGTGGCACTAGAGAGTAAATGCCTCGATGTTAAAGTGCAAGTGGCACTAGAGAGTTAAATGCCTCGATGTTAAAGTGCATGACGCACCAGAGGATTTAACGTCTCGATGTTAAAGTGCAAGTGGCACTAGAGAGTTAAATGCCTCGATGTTAAAGTGCATGACGCACCAGAGGATTTAACGTCTCGATGTTAAAGTGCAAGTGGCACTAGAGAGTTAAATGCCTCGATGTTAAAGTGCATGACGCACCAGAGGATTTAACGTCTCGATGTTAAAGTGCAAGTGGCACTAGAGAGTTAAATGCCTCGATGTTAAAGTGCAAGTGGCACTAGAGAGTTAAATGCCTCGATGTTAAAGTGCAAGTGGCACTAGAGAGTAAATGCCTCGATGTTAAAGTGCATGACGCACCAGAGGATTTAACGTCTCGATGTTAAAGTGCAAGTGGCACTAGAGAGTTAAATGCCTCGATGTTAAAGTGCATGACGCACCAGAGGATTTAACGTCTCGATGTTAAAGTGCAAGTGGCACTAGAGAGTTAAATGCCTCGATGTTAAAGTGCAAGTGGCACTAGAGAGTAAATGCCTCGATGTTAAAGTGCATGACGCACCAGAGGATTTAACGTCTCGATGTTAAAGTGCATGACGCACCAGAGGATTTAACGTCTCGATGTTAAAGTGCAAGTGGCACTAGAGAGTTAAATGCCTCGATGTTAAAGTGCATGACGCACCAGAGGATTTAACGTCTCGATGTTAAAGTGCATGACGCACCAGAGGATTTAACGTCTCGATGTTAAAGTGCAAGTGGCACTAGAGAGTTAAATGCCTCGATGTTAAAGTGCAAGTGGCACTAGAGAGTAAATGCCTCGATGTTAAAGTGCAAGTGGCACTAGAGAGTTAAATGCCTCGATGTTAAAGTGCATGACGCACCAGAGGATTTAACGTCTCGATGTTAAAGTGCATGACGCACCAGAGGATTTAACGTCTCGATGTTAAAGTGCAAGTGGCACTAGAGAGTTAAATGCCTCGATGTTAAAGTGCAAGTGGCACTAGAGAGTTAAATGCCTCGATGTTAAAGTGCATGACGCACCAGAGGATTTAACGTCTCGATGTTAAAGTGCATGACGCACCAGAGGATTTAACGTCTCGATGTTAAAGTGCAAGTGGCACTAGAGAGTTAATGCCTCGATGTTAAAGTGCAAGTGGCACTAGAGAGTTAAATGCCTCGATGTTAAAGTGCAAGTGGCACTAGAGAGTTAAATGCCTCGATGTTAAAGTGCAAGTGGCACTAGAGAGTTAAATGCCTCGATGTTAAAGTGCAAGTGGCACTAGAGAGTAAATGCCTCGATGTTAAAGTGCATGACGCACCAGAGGATTTAACGTCTCGATGTTAAAGTGCATGACGCACCAGAGGATTTAACGTCTCGATGTTAAAGTGCAAGTGGCACTAGAGAGTTAAATGCCTCGATGTTAAAGTGCAAGTGGCACTAGAGAGTTAAATGCCTCGATGTTAAAGTGCAAGTGGCACTAGAGAGTTAATGCCTCGATGTTAAAGTGCATGACGCACCAGAGGATTTAACGTCTCGATGTTAAAGTGCATGACGCACCAGAGGATTTAACGTCTCGATGTTAAAGTGCAAGTGGCACTAGAGAGTTAAATGCCTCGATGTTAAAGTGCAAGTGGCACTAGAGAGTTAAATGCCTCGATGTTAAAGTGCAAGTGGCACTAGAGAGTAAATGCCTCGATGTTAAAGTGCATGACGCACCAGAGGATTTAACGTGGGATTAGTTAGCAAAGTAGCGCTCCGAGCCAGGGTGGGTTCGGGGGCGTTACAAAGTATTAGGCTTATAGTTTGAACCTTATGATGTAGGTGACGAAGTATCAGGTGAAGATTTCAAAGTTAATGAAGATGTTTAAGTTTAGTTGCTGGAAGGTGATCAGGGTGCGATTCTGTGGCTGGATGGCGATTGAGACCCCTGGTTAATGCTCTATGATTTATTTATGATTAGGAATATGGTAGTTTAAGCAGGATGAGTTTATTTTTATAATATTGAGTTTTGAAATTGTCTGGTTGACTACTGAGTCTGGAAATGATTATAAGGATTATTAAATGATCTGTTGTTAAGTCTTCTGCTACATGTATTCTGGATGAGTCTCCGATTTCCATTTATAAGAGTGATTAGTCAATGAAGTTAGAAGTCTGTGCATATCTATGCCCACTGATAACTGTACTCCATCGAATGATGTTAGGAATTTGCATCCACCGATAGATGTTCTCTATTGGAAGAAGTATGAATTTGCATCCACCGATAGATGTTCTCTATCGAAAGATGTATGAGTTTGCACCAACCGATAGATATACCCCTATCGGAAGATGTGTGGGCTTGCATCCACCGATAGATGTTCTCTATCGGAAGAGGTCTTAAATGAACACGTGGATGCACAAGTCTATCGGTAGATGTTGTGTGTTTCTCATCGGTAGATGTAAGTAAAATGTCTTGTCGTTTTGCTATCGGTCGATGTGAGTAAAACTTTGTCGCCTAGTAATCGGCAGAAGCGAATAAGTCTTCTGCCGGGTGATGTCTAAAGAATCACACGTATGGCACGTGCCCATCGGTAGATGTCTTCTACTGATCGATGCCTAACGAGTCATGCGTAGAGCACGTGACGATCGGATGATGTGCTTTCTATCGGTAGCTGTCTGCAATCCCATGCAGCCCGAGAACGATAAAGTCGTGTGATCTGTGGGCATTTTTCCTTCTGCGAAATTATGTCATAGATTAATGTCTGAATCTAGTCGCTCTATTCTGTGATGATGTATGCTAACAACTTTACGGGGAGTCGAGTTCTTGAAGGTAGAGTTCTGTCAGATATGCTAATGGTTTAAAAAAAAATAATGTACAGAGTGTAATTTAGAGTTGGTGTTCTACGAAAGTTATGAATTACGTGGTGACTCCAACTGTGGTCGTTACACCAGCAACTAGTCCTAGACATCTTCATTGGGTTTGAAATCCTCACCTGATAATTCGTCACCTACATCATAAGGTTTAAACTATAAGCCTAATGCTTAGTAAGGAGTCCAATACAAACATGTATGCATGAATGCACAGTTGAAAGGAACACATTTTCATAATCATTTCTCGTCATATTCTTGTTCATATTCTTGTTCATATTCTTGTTCATGTTCTTGTTCATATTCTTGTTCATATTCTTGTTCATATTCTTGTTCATATTCTTGTTCATATTCTTGTTCATATTCTTGTTCATATTCTTGTTCATATTCTTGTTCATATTCTTGTTCATATTCTTGTTCATATTCTTGTTCATATTCTTGTTCATATTCTTGTTCATATTCTTGTTCATATTCTTGTTCATATTCTTGTTCATATTCTTGTTCATATTCTTGTTCATATTCTTGTTCATATTCTTGTTCATATTCTTGTTCATATTCTTGTTCATATTCTTGTTCATATTCTTGTTCATATTCTTGTTCATATTCTTGTTCATATTCTTGTTCATATTCTTGTTCATATTCTTGTTCATATTCTTGTTCATATTCTTGTTCATATTCTTGTTCATATTCTTGTTCATATTCTTGTTCATATTCTTGTTCATATTCTTGTTCATATTCTTGTTCATATTCTTGTTCATATTCTTGTTCATATTCTTGTTCATATTCTTGTTCATATTCTTGTTCATATTCTTGTTCATATTCTTGTTCATATTCTTGTTCATATTCTTGTTCATATTCTTGTTCATATTCTTGTTCATATTCTTGTTCATATTCTTGTTCATATTCTTGTTCATATTCTTGTTCATATTCTTGTTCATATTCTTGTTCATATTCTTGTTCATATTCTTGTTCATATTCTTGTTCATATTCTTGTTCATATTCTTGTTCATATTCTTGTTCATATTCTTGTTCATATTCTTGTTCATATTCTTGTTCATATTCTTGTTCATATTCTTGTTCATATTCTTGTTCATATTCTTGTTCATATTCTTGTTCATATTCTTGTTCATATTCTTGTTCATATTCTTGTTCATATTCTTGTTCATATTCTTGTTCATATTCTTGTTCATATTCTTGTTCATATTCTTGTTCATATTCTTGTTCATATTCTTGTTCATATTCTTGTTCATATTCTTGTTCATATTCTTGTTCATATTCTTGTTCATATTCTTGTTCATATTCTTGTTCATATTCTTGTTCATATTCTTGTTCATATTCTTGTTCATATTCTTGTTCATATTCTTGTTCATATTCTTGTTCATATTCTTGTTCATATTCTTGTTCATATTCTTGTTCATATTCTTGTTCATATTCTTGTTCATATTCTTGTTCATATTCTTGTTCATATTCTTGTTCATATTCTTGTTCATATTCTTGTTCATATTCTTGTTCATATTCTTGTTCATATTCTTGTTCATATTCTTGTTCATATTCTTGTTCATATTCTTGTTCATATTCTTGTTCATATTCTTGTTCATATTCTTGTTCATATTCTTGTTCATATTCTTGTTCATATTCTTGTTCATATTCTTGTTCATATTCTTGTTCATATTCTTGTTCATATTCTTGTTCATATTCTTGTTCATATTCTTGTTCATATTCTTGTTCATATTCTTGTTCATATTCTTGTTCATATTCTTGTTCATATTCTTGTTCATATTCTTGTTCATATTCTTGTTCATATTCTTGTTCATATTCTTGTTCATATTCTTGTTCATATTCTTGTTCATATTCTTGTTCATATTCTTGTTCATATTCTTGTTCATATTCTTGTTCATATTCTTGTTCATATTCTTGTTCATATTCTTGTTCATATTCTTGTTCATATTCTTGTTCATATTCTTGTTCATATTCTTGTTCATATTCTTGTTCATATTCTTGTTCATATTCTTGTTCATATTCTTGTTCATATTCTTGTTCATATTCTTGTTCATATTCTTGTTCATATTCTTGTTCATATTCTTGTTCATATTCTTGTTCATATTCTTGTTCATATTCTTGTTCATATTCTTGTTCATATTCTTGTTCATATTCTTGTTCATATTCTTGTTCATATTCTTGTTCATATTCTTGTTCATATTCTTGTTCATATTCTTGTTCATATTCTTGTTCATATTCTTGTTCATATTCTTGTTCATATTCTTGTTCATATTCTTGTTCATATTCTTGTTCATATTCTTGTTCATATTCTTGTTCATATTCTTGTTCATATTCTTGTTCATATTCTTGTTCATATTCTTGTTCATATTCTTGTTCATATTCTTGTTCATATTCTTGTTCATAGTCGAGCAACCTATGTGCGCAAATTAACTTCCAGAACCTAAAAATAACCAGATTCAACCTAGTAACTAACCACAGATTACGAATGTTACTACTATTACTCAGCCATTGATGAATTCGAAACTACAAGTCTTAGCTAAAAACAGAGCTCTAAGTAACTAACCAGCAACTACATTGTCTAAGTCTTACATGGAGCATGGATTGTTGGGGTGGAGACTGAAGAATCGATCGTCGATAGAGGAGTCGCTGGCAAAGAGAGAGAGCTCTGGGGAAAAGGAGGTCGCCGAGAAAGGAATGTCGGCTATAGTGAGGTTTTAATGAGGTTTAAGGATTTCCATTTCCTATTTATACTAATTAAAATCCATCTTAATTACAATTTTGCCACCCAACCTAGTTTCACACCACTTGGAATTCAATAAATCAGGCATTAATAAAAAGATCGATAAAAGGTGACAGTTAAATCAGTTAAGAAAATCACCTGGCCAAAATGTCGGGTGTTACAGCTTCTGAGTAATTCCCCGTATTCCTTATTCGACAAGTTGCGAATTTCACAATTCACCCGACTTTAAACACTATACTAGACTTCCAATCTTAACCCTTTATTTAATCCAACGACCCCCCGACACTTATTCATAATATCACACTAGGATCCCGTCGAAGTTACTAAATGGTCTACTCTCTTTCGTTCCTCGAACACTGATGTTCCTACTTCCACCTTGGAGGTAAGTCTTATGTTTGTGCTTCTTAACTTAAACTGTACCCACTATAGACTCGCTCTAGTTGAATCACCATCCCTTCTATGGTAATACTGGTTACTTTAAATCCCAAAGCACAACCTCCAATTTAAAGTGCTAAACTTAACTGTAACGACCCTTAAACTATTCCTAGAATTACCCTTTTTTTCATTTCGTTAAATCGTTAAATCAAAGTATAAATTGTTGAAACATATTTAAAAACCAATTAAATAAAACCATTAAAATAGAAGAGGAATCGGCCAAGCAGAACAGAGGGCAAAAAGGGGCCAAGCCAAAAATTTTCCCTGTTCACATCTACCGCTCACCTCCACTGTTCACTTCTACTGCTCACATCCACCGCTCAACTTCTGCCAAGCCACATCCACCGCTGACCACATCCACTGCTCATATTCACTGTACACTTCTACTGCTCACACCACAGCGCACTTCTGCCAATGCTGCCAAGCCACATCCACCGCTCAACTTCTGCCAAGCCACATCCACCGCTCAACTTCTGCCAAGCCACATCCACCGCTCAACTTCTGCCAAGCCACATCCACCGCTCAACTTCTGCCAAGCCACATCCACCGCTCAACTTCTGCCAAGCCACATCCACCGCTCAACTTCTGCCAAGCCACATCCACCGCTCAACTTCTGCCAAGCCACATCCACCGCTCAACTTCTGCCAAGCCACATCCACCGCTCAACTTCTGCCAAGCCACATCCACCGCTCAACTTCTGCCAAGCCACATCCACCGCTCAACTTCTGCCAAGCCACATCCACCGCTCAACTTCTGCCAAGCCACATCCACCGCTCAACTTCTGCCAAGCCACATCCACCGCTCAACTTCTGCCAAGCCACATCCACCGCTCAACTTCTGCCAAGCCACATCCACCGCTCAACTTCTGCCAAGCCACATCCACCGCTCAACTTCTGCCAAGCCACATCCACCGCTCAACTTCTGCCAAGCCACATCCACCGCTCAACTTCTGCCAAGCCACATCCACCGCTCAACTTCTGCCAAGCCACATCCACCGCTCAACTTCTGCCAAGCCACATCCACCGCTCAACTTCTGCCAAGCCACATCCACCGCTCAACTTCTGCCAAGCCACATCCACCGCTCAACTTCTGCCAAGCCACATCCACCGCTCAACTTCTGCCAAGCCACATCCACCGCTCAACTTCTGCCAAGCCACATCCACCGCTCAACTTCTGCCAAGCCACATCCACCGCTCAACTTCTGCCAAGCCACATCCACCGCTCAACTTCTGCCAAGCCACATCCACCGCTCAACTTCTGCCAAGCCACATCCACCGCTCAACTTCTGCCAAGCCACATCCACCGCTCAACTTCTGCCAAGCCACATCCACCGCTCATATTCACTGTACACTTCTACCGCTCACAAAACCATAGAATCTACTGTTTACATCTACCTCTCAACAGTAACCGAACACATCTGCTGATTGACTTTGACCAAACACTTATATAAACTTCTTCCGATCACAAAACGACAGAATCTACTACTTACATCTACCGCTCAACAGTAACCGAACACTTAACTGAAACCCATACAATTTCTCCCTGTACTCACATACCATTCACCCAGAACTTCCAGAAACATTTAAACTTCAATATCAATTTTCTATTTTGTTTCATCAAAATCTATCCAAGCACTCATTTTTATCCATACATTATGGAAGCTAATGAAAATCCTCAAAATACATCGAAACAACATTTTTGTAACGTATCCAGATACCAAGTATCCTAAAATGGCTCGACTGTACAATTTCTCCTATTCTTCTATCCATCAAATCCTCAAAACATTTACTTACATCCCCTGTAACACCCGGGAAATTCTTATAACGCGCGTAGCCTTAGATAGGTTATGTTAAGTAATAAATTAGAATGAAAATGTGGATGAAGAATTTGAGAGAAAATAAAATAAGGTAATTGTTTAATAAATAGTTGTTTTAATTGATTTAAAAGAAAAGTGAGTAAATTTGGTTAAACTAATTGATTAATTAATTGGTGTTCGGATATTCGAAATGGAGAACTTAAGCTGGGTACGGGGTGAAGGTCAATTTACGAAAATTTATAAATTTAGAACGAGATTTAACAGAATTTTTAGAAGGATAGAATGGTAAGGTGAGTTTTATTAATATTATTAATATTAATATTATTATTATTATTATAAAAAAAATAAAAAATTTAAAACAACTGAATAGCTGAAGCTATTATGTTGTTCGAGCATCGAGCACCCGAGGGCGAAGAACAGGGGAGACGACGCGGGGGAGGTTCAGCGCCGTTCACCGGCGATTGTCGACGTTTTCCGGTCAGGCGACGACGACGAACTAAAGGCTAACGTTTCCGGCCCGTCTCCGCTCACAAATCCGTCGGGTAAGTCAATTTCGCCCTGTTCTGTCTCTGTTCATGGCCGACGGTGACGAGCTCGATTAAACTCTGATCACCGGCCGTTTTGGGCGGTCTTGGCTCGAAATTGCCAGACATTAGGCCGGCTCTAGTCACCTGGCCGTGAGGAGCCCAATTTGGGCAAAAAATAGAGAATCCCAAATTGGGAATTTCGGGTTTCTTGTGTGAAACCTTGATTTTTTGATAGATTATGGTAATTGGATGGTAGAGTGATTGATTGGTGAGGAATTGAGTGAGAATTGATGGAAATTTGGAAAAGGGAAAAATTCCAGGCTTAGGGCAGTTCGGGTTTTGCAATAATTGACCTAGCTACAGTCATGTGTTTTAAAATTCCTTTTGGAAGGTTAAAATAGGTTATTAGAGGAGTACGTGGCCGCTGGAATCGTTCGATTTCGATATCCGACGCGAAAGTTACGCGTGTTTGAAGTTTCGGGTCGGTTTTTACCGAACCCAAATTAGTGGCCCGTTTAGTTAGATTTTGTGGTTTAGATTTAAGATAGGATGATTTAGGGTGATTAGATAGAATGATTATAAGTTTGGTTGATTTTAGTTGAAAACCGATTTTGAAGTAAAAAGGAAATTGATTCTGTTTTTGGGGAAGTCTGAGCAGCTGTGATGTTTGATTGGTTAAATAGATTGATTCATTTGGGTAGTAGACGAGTAGTTGGTTTGTGTTAGAAATATAGTAGGCATCCTTCAGATTATGCTTTGATGACTTTTAAGTGATTTTTCCCATTATTATGATAGGTTAACAAGTGAACGATTGGACCAACCGAGTGAGCAAATACGAACACATGCAAGAGTCCAGGTAAGTAGTGGACTGCTTGTGTTTTGCCTTCGGGCCTACACCATGGAACGGTAGGGAATTGTTTGTTTGCTTTGTTTGGTTGTTTTGTTTTGTTTCGTGTTGAGCATTGTGTGTGGCATGCATCATGGTTTTCAAACTACGAAATACGTGTTTTGAGCATCGTTTGCAAACCGTGAAAGTAAAATGTAAAGTTAAAAGATATGTGAGGCAATGTGACCTTTTGTGGAGTCGCCTCGTCGTGATTTAGTGTCTGAAAGTATGACAGTTCGGGAGGGTTCCACAAAAGGTGTGTGTGGTCTCTTGTGGTGTAACCTCGTCGCGATTTAGTGTCTGAAAGTATGACAGTTCGGGAGGTTAACACAAAAGATGCACGGTGTTGTCTGGTTGAGTCACCTCGTCGCGATTTAGTGTCTGAAAGTATGACAGTTCGGGAGGTGTCTACCAGTGAGTTGATAATGAACGAGGTTCATTGATCGACGTGGGAGAAGATCATGTATGGCCGTCCCGTGTGTGAACACGATGTGTGCCTCGGATCTGGCTCTGAGTGGTCAACGCGTGACCATCCTGTTAGGATAGGTATCTGCTTGACGCACAAGTGAAAGTGATGAGTAATGAAACGAGAACGAGTGAACACAACCGAGAGTTAGAAACTGCATGTATTAGGGTTGTGGTGAGGGTTGTTGTGTAGTGTGCATTGTGTTTTCTTATGCATTATTCCCTACTTGCTAAGCATTAGGCTTACGTTTTGTGTTCCGTGGTGTAGGTATTGACAGGAGTACAGGTGAGTGCCTTACGGAAAGCCAGGATTGGAACGCAGTTGGTGATGTACGGGGCATGCCGGTGCAGGCAGTTGTCGGGGCGCCTCGACCATGGTCTTCGGGGGATGTGGGTTTTGTATGTTGATAGTATTATAAATGTTTGTTTGTGGAATTGATGGGAATGTGTAATGTTTCTTTTTGGTTGATAGCATTTTCTCAACGATATGTTGATTGTTGGAGATTTTTAGGTTGGTTAGATGGTTAAGAGCATTCTGATTGGTTGGGATTAGATTTTATGCAGGTATTTAGCATTTTGGAGGCGCTATTTTCAGGCGTTACTTTGTCGAAATTTTCAGGAAGGACGCCGTGGTGCTTAACGGTTAGGATTAAGAGAATTTAGCGAGTCTAGGCTTATTTTAAATTATGTTTTAATCGGGGTTAGAGTGAGCCAAGTAGTGCACCGAGCTGCGGTGGGTTCGGGGGCGTTACAAGATGGTATCAGAGCAAAATGGTTGAGTCGTTCAAAGGATTACCCGACAATGCCGGTGTAATATCCGGCTTGTACGGATTTTTGGATTTAATATATTATATTCATATTTTACGGATTTAATATATTATATTTATATTTTACTATATAGTGACATTTTTGGTATATATGTCAAATCAAATCAGTTTCGCAAACGGAAAGCTTTATTAGAGTCCTAACGATTAATTGGAATTTTAGGAAATTTACGGGATTTTCGGAGATTAAACGCTATATTCCGAGTAATTACATTTCTCGTAATATAATGGACGTTTTAGTAAAAATAGTAAACGAGGTCCGAATTGCGAACGGACAGTTTTAATAAATCCCTGGCAATGAATAGGAGTTAGTGGCAAAATATGGAACTTTTGAGAATCCGAATTGTTAGACGATTTACGAAACGAATAACGAAACGAATAGAAAATTTAGAGGAAGGGCAAAATCATCATTTAGCATTTAATTTTTATTATATACTTAAGGCTAATTGCCTTAACGATTTTCATTTGAAAATCGATTCCAGAAGCATTTCTTCTTCTCCTCTCCTCTCTGCCCGCGCGATTCCTTCAACGATTCCGACCTCCGTTCTTCCTCCGTTCTTCGTGATTTCTCCTCCAATCGCAATCCTAGGTATGGATCTATGATTCTATAGCGTTAGTTTTCAATTCTCGGATCGTTTTAAAGTTAGGGTTTTGTTAGGGTTTATTAGAAATCGAGATTTAGAGTTCGTAATTAATAGGTTAGCCGTGATTAAGTATATATTGGACGTATTTGACGTTATTGGACGAAGTTAAATCAATTTGTGAAAATGTTAAAAAGTTAGGGATTTTTGGGTTTTTGAGGAAAAACTCGTTAATTGAAGTTTTGGATTATCGAGCATTAAATTGACGTTATAAACGCTTCGATTAGCTAAGTTAAGAAATTGGAAAAATTCTTTAGTTAAGGTTTGTAATTTGGACGTCAATAGCTTAAATTGGTTTTAACGACAAATATCGTGTTTTGCCTCAAACACACGACTCCCGTGGACAAAGCTTGAGATTCAGCGCGCTCAAGGTAAGTTCTCGTGACTTACTCTGACCGATTGGTCTACACCGTACTTCGATTTAGCATCGAGGATCTTGGAGGATTGATTGTTTTAACTGCTTTGGTTGGGTAGTTAGGTTTAAACGTTTTGTAGGTTATTTCATTTACAGTTTTGATGGTACGCATGCTTGTTTGTTTACTTTATATTGAACTGTCCATGCATCACGTATTTTAACTTGGCATGAAAACGAATTTCTGCACTGCACGATGTTTCTGAAAACCATGTGGCCCAGAAATTGGGGGCTCTTGATCTATCGTGCGGGCCGATTAAGGGTCTGGCCGATACCACATCTCATGTACTGTAATTAATGAATGTAATCTGTTATCTGGTCACGCGAGGTGGGGCTCAGGCATGGCTGTACGTGTTGTAAGCGTGTACCCCCCTCCTCTAACCGCACGGGGTAGTCCGACCGCTGGATGGGCCCCTTTCGGTTAGGGGGATGAGATCTCAGTGATATACTGTCTGCGACGCTCTGTTATGCATGATTTCTTAACTTCATATGCACTGCACGCATCTGCATTTACGTAGAATTTACTGAGCCTGTTAGCTTATAGGTGTCTGTATGGTGTAAGTGACGCTATAGGTGACATTGAGCCAGGTGAGGACGACGTTCCTCCTCCTGACGTATGATGCAGTTGACGGAGAATGGCCCGTGGGAGTGTGCTGAGCAGTCGGTGCGTTTTGACCCGTGGGGATGTCTGTGTGAGTATTTTGTGGGATTTAATGGATGATACGTATGTATAGACGAACATGTTAGGATGTTTGGATATGGTTAGATGTTAGGTTCATATTTGATGTTTTAAACGTTTTTGAGAATCTGTTTATAACCTGTGTTTTGATAGTTTTTACTGGAAACTGGAACTGCTTGGAATTTGAAATAGGGGGATTAGACAACTTTTAAACGTATCCATGCAGTTCGTTTTTCTAGAAGTTTTATCGCGTTTAAAATATTGTGTTATTTGAGGAATTGTTGCTCTCTGGAATCGGATTCCAGAGAGCAGATCAGATTGTGGTTTTGCTCTTTGGAGTTTCCAGAGAGCACTTGAAAAATAATGGCAGCAGAGAAATGATAAGAGAAAGCGATCGAAGGAACATGGATCGCTGCACAGAGTGTGCAGCGATCGATCTCTGCAGCATGCAGAGATGGATCGCTGCATGCTGCATGATCGCTGCATGCTGCAGCGACTGGTCGCTGCCCCTGTGTTTTTAGGGCCGGACAGTTATGCCCTCCCGATTGTTTTATTCGAAATTAGTTTTTAATTAATTAGTTTTAATTGTTTTATTAACAACTTTATGTTTGTTTTAAATGGTTTTCCAAACAACACTGACGATTTCAATTCCGATTCAGTTTCCGCTTAATGTATAAAATAAAATGAAAAATTTATACGGGTAAATGGGTACAGTATTAGGGGTGTTACAATTATGGTATCAGAGCCCCCGGGTTTTAAAATCGGTTCTGTAGACTGCTCGACTGCACAGCCACTATGCGGACATCCTTCATCAACTGTAAGTCTGTTTACAGCTTTATCTGATTTTGTTTATTAGGATTATCTGTTTAATTTTTTTTAGGCTTTATACACTATGACTCGAGGAAGAGATCCTAGAAATGACGCGCTAGATCGATTTACGGAGTTGATAGATCGCCAGTCTCAGCATATGGACCGGCAAGCGCAACAGATTACGAACTTAGTGAATCGGGAGAACCAGAGAGCCCACGATTTGATAGTTCCCAATAACCAGGGCATGCAGAAGTTTCAGGGCCTACGGCCTCCAGTGTTTGATGGTCGATCATCGGATCCTACTGTTGCTGAGGAATGGATCCGAGTTATGGAGGATATGTTAGCTTATGCCGAGGTGGGGAACGGGAACAAGGTGGCATATGCTACCTTTCACTTAGTGATGGATGCCCGTTTCTGGTGGGATTCGATTAAGGTGACGACGGACGTATCTATTATGACTTGGGATCGGTTCAAGTTTCTATTATTCGATAAGTATTTCAGCCGGATAGTGAGGGTGGCCAAGAGGAACGAGTTTATGCAGCTAAAGCAGACTGGTTCAGTTGCTGATTATATTCGGAAGTTCGAGGCGTTATCCAGATATTCACCTCGTCTTGTTAGCGATAATGAAGAGAAGGTGCACTAGTTTATGGAGGGACTTAATCCAGAGATTCGGATGCACGTTGTGGTCTCGGGTATTATTCATGTGCCCTATTCTTATATCACGGCCAGAACTCTGGATATTGAGGCTGCCAGAGCTACATGTGTTAGACCGAGGGAGCCAGCTAAGGGCTTCTTCCGTGAGATACGACCTCAGTCGCAGAACTGAGGTTTATAGCCTAGAGCGCAGCCCCAGCAGCAGCCGAGGGGTGTGAAGAGACCTCTTGAGGGAGGTATTGATCGGGGTAAAGGGAAGCAAGTGCAGGGGGCTTCTCAGATACCGTGGTGCCCCATTTGTCAGAGGGAACACAGTGGTGAGTGCCGTGTTAGCACTAACCGATGCTTCAGATGTGGGGAGCTTGGCCATTACGTCAGAGATTGCCCGAAGCCTGGCTGAGACCAGTTAGGTGGAGATCAGAGGAGAGTGACCCCGAGGGTCTTCGCATTCATAGAGCCAGCCGATGTTGATGACGATGATCAGCCTGCTGTGATGGCAGGTACTATTCTGATTATGGGTACAGCTGTATTTACTTTGATGGATACAGGAGCTACGCACTCCTTTATATCGATTGCTTGCATGTCTAGACTGAGATTAGTGCCAGAGTTAGCAGAGTGCAAATATAGTGTGATGTTGCCCTCAGGAGAGCGTATGCAGTCACGTCAAATTGTGCAGGGCAATATTGTCTCGGTTGGAAGTAATACCCTCTATGCTCGCCTTATTGTTATGAGCATAGAACACTATGATCTGATCTTAGGGATGGACTGGCTAGCACAGCACTTCGCCACCATCAATTGTCGATCCGGGATGGTGACCTTCCGACCCCCGGGTAAAGCCGAGTTTTCTTATCAGGCGATGAACAGATTGAGTAGCTCGCCTATTTCTTATTCCATGATGGTCAACGAGCAGTTTAAAGGTGCGTGCTCTATTTATTTGGCCTCTGTATTTGATTGTCAGTTGCTCAGCGGAGAAAAGCCGAGCGACATTCCTATTGTCAGAGAGTTCTCTGGGATTTTTCTTGATGACCTTCCCGGATTACCACCGGACCGGGAGATTGAGTTCACTATTGATGTATATCCTAACTCCGCACCGAGGTTTAAGAACCCATATCGGTTAGCACCAGCCAAGTTGAGAGAGTTGAGGACTAAGCTTGATGAGTTATTAGAGAAAGGTTTCATTCGACCCAGTGTTTCACCCTGGGGTGCGCCTGTTCTATTCGTCAAGAAGAAAGACGGGACCCTCAGGATGTGCATTGATTACAGAGAGTTGAACAAATTGACGGTGAAGAATAAGTATCCACTGCCCCGGATTGATGACTTATTTGATCAGCTACAGGGTGCCCGAGTATTTTCCAGGATTGACCTGCGCTCGGGTTATTATCAGCTGAAAGTCCGGAGAGATGATATTCAGAAGACAGCATTCTGAACCAGGTATGGGCATTATGAGTTCCTTGTCATGTCTTTCGGACTTACTAATGCCCCTGCAGCGTTTATGGATCTGATGAACCGTGTCTTCAAGGAGTATCTGGATAAGTTCGTGGTGGTTTTCATCGATGACATCTTGATTTACTCTAAGACAAAGAAAGAACACGAGGACCATCTGACGATCGTTTTACAGATTCTGAGTCAACGCCAGCTGTATCCAAAGTTTTTGAAGTGCGAGTTTTGGCTTGACAGAGTGAGCTTCCTTGGCCATATTATATCACAGGACGGAGTTTCTGTGGATCCAAGCAAGATTCAGGTGGTCAGAGATTGGCTACAGCCGAAGAACGTACGTGAGGTGCGTGGATTTCTCGGATTGGCCGGTTATTATCGGAAGTTTATAGAGGGATTCTCGAAGATCGCACTTCCTCTTACACGATTGACTCGGAAGAACGAGAAGTTTGTATGGTCGGCTGCTTGTGAAGATAGTTTTATGGAGTTAAAACAGAGATTGACCACCGCTCCAGTACTGGCGCTACCTGTTGAAGGTGTCAGATACAGTATTTATTGCGATGCATCTGGAGTGGGACTCGGTTGTGTGTTGATGCAGGAGGGGAGAGTTATTGCATATGCTTCTCGGCAGTTGAAGCCGTACGAGCAGAATTACCCTACGCACGACCTTGAGTTAGCAGCTGTGGTCTTCGCACTGAAGATATGGAGACATTATTTATATGGCAGCAGTGCGAGATATTTTCTGACCACAAGAGCCTGAAGTATTTATTTACGCAGAAGGAGCTGAACATGCGACAGAGACGATGGCTTGAGTTCGTCAAGGATTATGATTTTGATATCAAGTACCATCCGAGGAAGGCAAACAAGGTTGCTGATGCCTTGAGTAGAGTGCCTTATGCGAGTCAGCCTTCACTAGCAGCGATGTCAGTTACACTGCGGTCTGAGATTGAGAGATTCGATGTGGAGATAGTGGCTGAGTTGTCCAGTATGCTCGCCAACATTTCTCTCAGGCCGACTATTCTTGGTCGTATACGTGAGGCTCAGCAGAGTGATTCGGAGTGTATGGAGCTTCGATCGAGTATGACCTTGGGAGACTCGTCGGATTTCCATTTATCTGATGATGGTATTCTGAAGTTCAGGCATAGGTGGTACGTGCCTGGTGACAAGGATCTGAAGAAGGAGATATTGGCCGAGGCACATTCTTCGGCATATTCTGTGCACCCGGGGAGTACCAAGATGTACCGGGATTTGAAACAGCACTTCTAGTGGCTGAACATGAAGAGGGAGGTTGCCAAGTACGTTGAGACCTGTTTAGTATGTCAACAGGTGAAGGCAGAGCGCCAGAGACCGGCCAGAATGTTATTACCACTGCCGATTCCGGAGTGGAAGTTGGAGCAGATCTCCATGGATTTCATAGTGGGACTCCCGAGGACTACGAGAGGCCATGACGGCATTTGGGTTATTGTGGACCGATTGACAAAGTCGGCCCACTTCTTATCTTTGAGGATGGCATCGTCTATGGATCAGCTCGCCGAGCTTTATGTGCAGGAGATTGTGAGACTGCATGGCGTGCCAGTTTCTATTGTCTCAGATCGAGATCCGAGATTTACCTCGAAGTTCTGGAAGAGTCTGCACAAGGCTATGGGGACTCAGCTTAATTTCAGCACCGCATTTCATCCTCAGACTGATGGACAGACAGAGAGGACGAATCAGATTCTTGAGGATATGCTCAGAGCTTGTGTGCTGGAGTTTCAGGGCTCGTGGAGCCGCTATTTACCACTGATTGAGTTCTCGTACAACAACAGCTTCCAAACTACGATTGGCATGGCTCCATATGAGGCGCTGTATGGTCGCAAGTGTAGGTCTCCGTTATATTGGGACGAGGTTGGCGAGGCCAGCATCGTTGGTCCAGAGATTCTACAGCAGATGGCAGAGAAGATTGCCATTATCCGACAGCGTATCGAGGTAGCTCAGAGCAGACAGAAGAGCTATGCTGACACTAGACGGAGAGAGCTAGAGTTTGAAGAAGGTGACGAGGTCTACCTTAAAGTTTCTCCGTTCAAAGGTGTTGCGAGATTTGGAAGGAAGGGTAAGTTAAACCCTTGTTATGTGGGGCCCTTTCCTATTCTGAAGAAGATCGGGAAGATGGCGTATCGACTACAGCTTCCAGCTTCTATGAAGAGTATCCACGATGTATTCCACGTATCTATGCTTCGGAGGTGTTTACGTGATCCATCGCACGTCGTGGAGGCTACAGAGATCGAGGTACAGCCTACCTTGACGTAGAAGGTGGGGCCGGTACGCATTTTGGAGTATTCCACCAAAGTCTTACGTAACAAAGAGATTCCTCTGGTCAAAGTCTTGTGGCGCAACCACGAGGTGGAAGAGGCTACGTGGGAGCGACAGTAGGATGTGATGACTAAATATCCTGAGCTATTTGTATGATTTAATTTTGTGGACAAAATTCTAAATAAGGTGGGTAGAATGTAATATCCGGCTTGTACGGATTTTTGGATTTAATATATTATATTCATATTTTACGGATTTAATATATTATATTCATATTTTACTATATAGTGACATTTTTGGTATATATGTCAAATCAAATCAGTTTCGCAAACGGAAAGCTTTATTAGAGTCCTAACGATTAATTGAAATTTTAGGAAATTTACGGGATTTTCGGAGATTAAACGCTATATTCCGAGTAATTACATTTCTCGTAATATAATGGACGTTTTAGTAAAAATAGTAAACGAGGTCCGAATCGCGAACGGACAGTTTTAATAAATCCCTGGCAATGAATAGGAGTTAGTGGCAAAATATGGAACTTTTGAGAATCCGAATTGTTAGACGATTTACGAAACGAATGACGAAACGAATAGAAAATTTAGAGGAAGGGCAAAATCGTCATTTAGCATTTAATTTTTATTATATACTTAAGGCTAATTGCCTTAACGATTTTCATTTGAAAATCGATTCCATAAGCATTTCTTCTTCTCCTCTCCTCTCTGCCCGCGCGATTCCTTCAACGATTCCGACCTCCGTTCTTCCTCCGTTCTTCGTGATTTCTCCTCCAATCGCAATCCTAGGTATGGATCTATGATTCTATAGCGTTAGTTTTCAATTCTCGGATCGTTTTAAAGTTAGGGTTTTGTTAGGGTTTATTAGAAATCGAGATTTAGAGTTCGTAATTAATAGGTTAGCCGTGATTAAGTATATATTGGACGTATTTGACGTTGTTGGACGAAGTTAAATCAATTTGTGAAAATGTTAAAAAGTTAGGGATTTTTGGGTTTTTGAGGAAAAACTCGTTAATTGAAGTTTTGGATTATCGAGCATTAAATTGACGTTATAAACGCTTCGATTAGCTAAGTTAAGAAATTGGGAAAATTCTTTAGTTAAGGTTTGTAATTTGGACGTCAATAGCTTAAATTGGTTTTAACGACAAATATCGTGTTTTGCCTCAGACACACGACTCCCGTGGACGAAGCTTGAGATTCAGCGCGCTCAAGGTAAGTTCTCGTGACTTACTCTGACCGATTGGTCTACACCGTACTTCGATTTAGCGTCGAGGATCTTGGAGGATTGATTGTTTTAACTGCTTTGGTTGGGTAGTTAGGTTTAAACGTTTTGTAGGTTATTTCATTTACAGTTTTGATGGTACGCATGCTTGTTTGTTTACTTTATATTGAACTGTCCATGCATCACGTATTTTAACTTGGCATGAAAACGAATTTCTGCACTGCACGATGTTTCTGAAAACCATGTGGCCCAGAAATTGGGGGCTCTTGATCTATCGTGCGGGCCGATTAAGGGTCTGGCCGATACCACATCTCATGTACTGTAATTAATGAATGTAATCTGTTATCTGGTCACGCGAGGTGGGGCTCAGGCACGGCTGTACGTTTTGTAAGCGTGTACCCCCCTCCTCTAACCGCACGGGGTAGTCCGACCGCTGGATGGGCCCCCTTCGGTTAGGGGGATGAGATCTCGGTGATATACTATCTGCGACGCTCTGTTATGCATGATTTCTGAACTCCATATGCACTGCACGCATCTGCATTTACGTAGAATTTACTGAGCCTGTTAGCTCATAGGTGTCTGTATAGTGTAGGTGACGCTATAGGTGACATTGAGCCAGGTGAGGACGACGTTCCTCCTCCTGACGTATGATGTAGTTGACGGAGAATGGCCCGTGGGAGTGTGCTGAGCAGTCGGTGCGTTTTGACCCGTGGGGATGTCTGTGTGAGTATTTTGTGGGATTTAATGGATGATACGTATGTATAGACGAACATGTTAGGATGTTTGGATATGGTTAGATGTTAGGTTCATATTTGATGTTTTGAACGTTTTTGAGAATCTGTTTATAACCTGTGTTTTGATAGTTTTTACTGGAAACTGGAACTGCTTGGAATTTGAAATAGGGGGATTAGACAACTTTTAAACGTATCCATGCAGTTCGTTTTTCTAGAAGTTTTATCGCGTTTAAAATATTGTGTTATTTGAGGAATTGTTGCTCTCTGGAATCGGATTCCAGAGAGCAGATCAGATTGTGGTTTTGCTCTTTGGAGTTTCCAGAGAGCACTTGAAAAATAATGGCAGCAGAGAAATGATGAGAGAAAGCGATCGAAGGAACATGGATCGCTGCACAGAGTGTGCAGCGATCGATCTCTGCAGCATGCAGAGATCGATCGCTGCATGCTGCATGATCGCTACATGCTGCACGCTGCAGCATATGCAGCGATCAGTCGCTGCCCCTGTGTTTTTAGGGCCGGACTGTTATTCCCTCCCGATTGTTTTATTCGAAATTAGTTTTTAATTAATTAGTTTTAATTGTTTTATTAACAACTTTATGTTTGTTTTAAATGGTTTTGCAAACAACACTGACGATTTCAATTCCGATTCAGTTTCTGCTCAATTTATAAAATAAAATGAAAAATTTATACGGGTAAATGGGTACAGTATTAGGGGTGTTACAGCCGGTCGCCGTGCAACTTGCTTCACCTACTGTAAGTATTTCCTTCCTTTTTAGTTGAGTTATTAACTAAGATTAGATTGCTTAAACCTTTGTAAAGGATTAGACCAAAATGCCAAGGAACCGAAGACAACCAGAGCGACCTAGAAGTGAACTTGATGAATCAGTCAAACTTCTTATTGAATTGGTCAGTAAGCAAGCGGAGATGGTTGGGAGGCAAGGCGAATTGGTTTAATCGCTGTTAGGTCAGGGAGGACCGGGAAATGTTGGAGCTAGTTCTAGTGGAGAGAGATTTCGGGGATTGAAGCCTCCGGCATTTGAAGGTCGTTTGACAGATCCAATAGCTGCTGAATGTTGGATATACACCATTGAGAATATGTTTAATGTCGCTGAGGTAGAGGAAGAAAATAAGGTAAAGTGTGCAACATTCCACCTAGCTACCGATGCCCAAAGCTGGTGGGAGACGGTGAAGGCTACCACAGAGGCTTATACTATGACATGGAAAGAGTTCAAGGAGTTTTTTTTCGACAAGTATTACAACAAGACAGTCCAAGCTGCTAAGCGTAAGGAATTCATGGCATTAAAGAAAATAGGATCGATAGGGGAGTATATTCAACAGTTTGAATCGTTGTCCCGATTTGCCAGTCACCTAGTTAGTCGGGAAGGAGACAAAATATTTCAATTTGTGCAGGGCTTGAAGCCCGAGATTGAGATGCTGGTAAAGACATTCGGAGTTGAAGGAATACCATTTAATCGAGTGGTAGCCAAAGCCTTAGAGGTGGAGGAAGCTGCTGGTAAGTTGATTAAACCGGCAGAAGTTCTAGGTCAAATATTCACTGGAATTACAGGTCAGATGAACAGTGTTGGATCATCTTCTCAGTTTCACGGAACTAAAAGGCTGAGAGATAATTTAAATGACCAAAGAGAAGCGGAGAAGCCGCGAAAGCAACAACGGAGAAATTTTTCGAAATGTCTCAAATGTTTGAAATATCATCCAGGAGAGTGCGGTCAGTATGAGGGAAGATGTTTTAATTGTTTTGGAGCTGACCATATTGCCCGAGATTGTCCAAAGCCAAAGACCAACCTGTGTTTCCATTGCAATGAGTCTGGGCACATAGCTAAGAATTGTCCTATAGGAACGAAGAGTCAGACTAAAGCAACACGCCGGATTTAATCATGATCTCAGGTATGGTACTTGTAGTTCAATGGCTGTTTTTTTTTATTGATAGACTGGGATGTGTTGTACATTTTGGTGATAGTGGTTTTGTAGTAAAGTTAGGTAATTAAAGTTAGCTTGATGTTGATTGATAGGGTACTGTTAGGACTTTAGTAAGGGAAAAAGTAATGGCATGAGGGCAATTTAAGGCCGTTGATTTCGATAAGTACTTCATCCGAACAGTTTGAACTAATAAGATGAATAAGGTTGCTCTATTGTAGCAAACTAGATCGGTGGCCGAGAATTGAAGTTGGAAGTATTCGAAGGAGTTTCGTGGTAGTGTGTGCGAGATATGATTGGACCGATATTTTATGGTAATGAAAAAAGTTAGATCTCCACGGATTTGTCCAATGTTAAATCAGAGGACCTGCAAGAGTAGTACTAGGAATAAGGACTTGGAAAGGTGGAGAAATTTGGATGGACACTCTGAGAGAAGGAAGTTTAAGTTAGAGAATTTTAGAAGTTATTTGATAGTTAAGTATAGTTCATGGCAGTGAATGTAGTTATGAGGATTAGTTGGAGAGAATGGATAAAGCAATCCTCATTGAATAAGAATATTGAGCAAAATAAATTTTGGGGATATTGATTTTTTTCGAGAGTGTGTAGTTGTGACTGAAATAGAAGTGAGATAAATTTAGGGTAGTGAAGAATGTTAGTCGAGGTAACAAGGTGGAGGATGAGAAAGTAACTTATAAGGGAAGTTTGAACTGAAAACTTAGGGTACGAAGTTTATTCTCTAAGTTTTTAGTGTTATATAGTTGAGGAAGGTTGAGAGTTGAAATTAAAGTGGTGGTACACCGTTTAGAATATTGGAGAAAGAGTGAAGAAGAAGACAACCCTTTTTCCCCTTTTTATTTCTTTAATTTTTTGTAAAATTGCCATTAAGCCCACCCTTGTATTCCTTTGATTTCCAACGTGGAAGACACCAATAAATGACCATCTTCAATCACTTTTCCCCATTTCCATTTATAAGCATTTCTATTGGTTAATGAATTTGACTTTTCTACAAAATTCCTATTGGGTAAAGTTGCACACACTTAATTTTTCAAACCCTTTGGTTTGAATGGTTGAGAAAGAATTAGTTTAGACCTAAGAATTGAAAGTGTTTGGTGATGACTATAGTCAAAGTTGGACAAATAGTACAAAATTCATTTTATACTTTGAAGGAATAGGGGGTAGATTGATTTAGATAGTCAGAGTTTGGAGTACGTGGATGAAGTTAGAATGATAAATGAGGTGTCGTGATGGTTCGAAGTAATTAGATGAGAAATGATGTAACAATATGGTAACATAGAGGGAATTTAAAATTTGAGGTTTAGAGTAAGATATATATTGTTGAGTTCTTGATGTTACAAGCATTGGGGTAGCTTTGGAAATTTGAGGTTGTAATGTAAGGTTTGATGAACATTAGATTAGAAAATTAAGTGATTAAATGAACTAAGCATGAGGAAAAACTAGGGTTGAGAGCTAAGTTGGAGAGATTAATGGTCTAAGTGATGAATGCTCAAATTAAAGTCTACGGATATATGAGTAGGTGTGTCACGACCCTAAACACTGTACCCAATTTCCGTACTATTTTTTTCTTTTTATAAACTTTAAGCGGAAACTAAACCGAAATCGAAACCAGAATCGAAATCGGAATTGAATTATAACTTTTTAAAACAAATTAAAACTTAAAACTATTTAATTAAAATTTAAATTAATTAAATAAATAGTTAATAAACAAAAAGGAGGCGATTATTCGACCGGGCGAATAATCGCCCCATAGACGATTGCAACAGGCGATTACTCGCCTGTTGCATATCGCCTGTGGCGATTGCTCGCCACAATTTGTGGCGAGTATTCGCCACACCCTCTGGATTTCTCTAGAGGGCGGCGATGCAATCGCCACGCTTGGCAAATGTTCGCCAGGCGTTCTGCCCCCTCTTTCCTTTTCTTTCCTCATTTCTCCCTCCTACTCCACGTACATAATCAAACTTACATCTAATATAATGCAATCAAATTCGCCTCATTCCCCACTTCATCAACCACCCGAAACAACAACTCAAAACCCCATTAACACGTAACCAATTTCCGTAAAAACAATTTGCGTGGATATTTTTAAAAATCGGACATTTCCCTAATATCAAAACATTTTCAAAATACATTTACAAAACGTTTACACTACGAAAGGTAACCTATCAACTACCAGAACCAAACATCCTAAAATGTCTATACAATTCACCAATACAAAACATCAGCCCAAAATGTCTCAAACCCTCAAGATCTATACATACTGTCCCCACGGGTCGGTAAGCCTCGACTGCGCCAGCACACCATCGTAGCCATCCCTCGTCAACTGGACTCATGCCTCAGGAGGAGGAATCTCATCCTCACCTGTATCCTCGTAATCACCTACACCATACAATATACTATGAGATAAAAATCTCAGCAAGCCCTCATAAATGCAACTATATGCTATGCGAGTGAGTTCAGAAATCATGCAACATTTTCTTTACTCTGTGGGTGTCACCGAGATCTCAGCCTCCTAACCGGAGAGAGCACATCCAGCGGTCGGACTACTCTTTCCAGCTAGAAGAGGGGGGTACACGCTTACAACACGTACAGCCGTGCCTGAGCCCCATCTCGCGTGACCTATAACTGTATGAGTATGTGTTAAATGCGGTATTGTGACAGACCCCTTCGTGCCTACACATTAGATCAATAGCCCCTCTCCAGGCCGCATTACCATTTTCTTAAAAACATCGTGTAGAAATTCATTTTCATGCTCTTTCTTTAAAACACGTGATGCATGAACAGTTTATAACAGAATTTAAACACTCAGCATACATACCATCAAGACGGTAAAACATAAACTACAAAACAATTAGACCTAACTACCCAACCAAAGCAATATAAACTAGTGCGTCACCAAACTCCTCGAAACGACTTCGATGTACGGTGTAGGCCAATCGGCCAGAAAAGAATCACAAGAACTTACCTCGTGTCCAAAGCAGCTCAAGCTCCGTCCACGAGCGTTGTTTGTTTGAGGCAAAACATAACGGTCGATGTTAAAACGAGATTTAAACCATTAAATGTCCAAATTTAACAAAACCTTAACTAAGGAATTCTCCTAAAATACTAACTTAACTCAACGAGGCATTTTATCCAACAAATAACGTTCGATACCTCAAAACCAACATTGACGAGTTTTCCCCCAAAACTCGGAAATTGTTAAATCTCTAACATTCGTCCTAAATCGATTAACTTTATCCAATAACGTTCAATACGTTCATTATATTCAAAACTACAGCGAACCTATCGATTACGAACCCTAAATCGCGTTTTTAACGAAAACCTAAACAAACCCTAACATTCTAACTCCGTGAAAACCAAAAATTAAATTTGCGAAATCATAGATTATTACCTAGGGTTGCGAGAGGAGAAGAACACGTGAAGGATCGGAGGTCGTCGGAGGAAGAACGAGCGCCGGAGAAGGAGAAAACTGTGGGTTCGCCGGAGGAGGGAAATGGAAATCGCAGGAGAGAAATCGTGGGTGAGGGAGAAGAAGAGGAATTTGGTTTTTAAATTAATTTTGACTTTGCAAATTACCCTTTTGCCCTTAGCACTTAATTCTATTTGTTTCGTTCTTCGTTTCGTCAATCGGCTAAAGATTCGGCTTCTCCAAATTTTCTTATTTCACCAATAAATCCAACTTATTATTTAGGTTCTATTAAAACTGTCTGTTCGCAATTTGGACCTCGTTTACTATTTTTACTTAAACGTCCTTTACATTAAAATTAAGGTAATTTGTAACACCCAAGATTTTCTATAATGCGTATAGGTTTAAGAGTAATCGATTAGAGGGTTAATATTTAGGAATGAAAGGTTTTGAAAGGATGCAAAAGAAAGAGGAATGAAGTTGACAAATTAAATAGGAATTAAGTTGAAAAGTCAATTAGGTTGAAAAGTCAAAAGACTTAACAACCAATAGGATTTTAGTTAGAAAAAAAAAAAGGAAGACAAAGTGAATGAAATAATGGTGAATTGTTGGTGTTTGGCGTTGGATTTAAAGAGAGAAAGTGAGTGAGAGAGTTTGACAATTCAAACTCTTGTGATTGGTTGAATGTGTGGTTGAAAAGTCATGTAACCAATGGGAAATTTGTGAAGTAAATGAATGATTGAAAAGGTGGTAATTGGTTGATGCTTTGGACGTTGGAAAAGCAAGGATTAAGTGAGGGCTTGATGGTAATTTTGCTGGGTTATTAATAAATGAAATAATAAAAAAAAAGAGAAAGAAATATGTATTTAATGTTATATTATCCTTCATCTTCTTCATTCCATCGTGTCTCTCTCCCTTCTCCTCCATAGCCGACGCCCTCCCTCTCTTCTCTTCATTTTTTCAAGCTAATCTAAGGTAAAACTTTATGGGTTTTGGTTTGCATAGCATTAGGTGAAGTTTGTGAGTGATTTGGAAGGGTTTAGAGTGAGTTTTGTGAGGGTTTGGGAAACCCTAATAGGGAGCTACGAATTTTAGGGTTCAATTAGTTGTTTTCCTTCTAAATTGGTGGATTTAGTTGTTGAATGGATAGATTAGGTGATTAGGGTGATTAGATTGAAGGTTAGTGAAGTGTTACATAAAAACCGAAATTTTGCATCATAGGGCCGATTCTGTCTTTGTACATTTCGGATTGGCTAAGCTGTGTATTTGGTTAATTCAAGTATTTCAATGGATAGTAGACGTGTAGAGGTTTCCAAGTTGGGGTGGCACGTCGAATTCCGTTGAAAAACGATAGAGTTATGGTCGTTTAAAGTTGGACGTCGGTAATTTGTGCAAAAACTGGGTTTAGGTGTTTAGGTGTGAGAGATGTTTAGTTGTTGATTAGTTTTAGGGTTAAGAATATTTTTAGAATTTGTATTGGTAACTTATTACGTGAAGTTTCATTATTTAGGTCGTTGGACGAGTGATTTAGACGGTGAAAGTAAGCCAGTGGAAGCCGAGCATTCAGGTAAGTAGTGGTAACTTTCTCTTCGCCTTCGGGCCTACACCACGGAACGGTAAGATTTATTTTGTGATTGTTGTTGGTAGTGTTCTTTTCTATTGAGTAGTTTGGAAATGTTCGTTGGGGTTGGTTTGATGGCTTGGTTGTTAGTATTTGGTGTTGCTTGGTTGTTGTGGCTTGGTTGTTAGTATTTGGTGTTGCTTGGTTGTTAGTATTTGGTGTTGCTTGGTTGTTGTGGCTTGGTTGTTATTATTTGGTATTGTTTGGTTGTTGTTTGTTTGTTTGGCATTGTGAGTAGAGAGGGAAGATAGTAAGCAGCGTGTACTGCCCTTCGGGGACCCACGTGACAGCAGCGTGTACTGCCCTACGGGGACCCACGTGACAGCAGCGTGTACAGCCCTACGGGGACCCACGTGACAGTAGTGAGTACACGTGTACGGCCCTACGGGGACCCACGTGGCAGCAGCCCATCGTTGGGAACTGCACGACCTAGGCCCGCGGAAACGGGGTCTAGGTCGTTACAAAGGCAATCTGGATTGGTGTACCTTGTCGGGATACGGTGCTGGAGTGTAGCACCCCGAGGGGTTCTCTATGAAGAATTAAAGCAACGAATAGCAAATAAGCACAACTGAGTGATAGAAACTACATTGTGTTAGGTTGATCGCATTGTGATGTTGTGTTGCATTGTTTGGCATGGTAGTCTGTTAAAGAGTAAGGCACTTCGGTGCGGGCAATGAGTAAGGCACTTTGGTGCGGGCAACTAGCATTGTTTGGTCGGGTGGCTGTATCGTGTTGAGTCGGGTTGTTGAGTTGCATTGGGAAGTTGTGTTATTGTGTTGTGTTGTCGTGTTGGGTGGTGTTGTGTTGTTGCGTTGCGTTGTCGTGTTGAGCGTGTGTGTGTGTGATTGTGTTAGGGTTGTGTGAGGGTTATATGTGCATTGTGCTTGTTTATATTTATTATCTCCTACTTGCTAAGCGTAAACTTACGTGTGTGTGTGTGTTCTGTGGTGTAGGTGACGACAGGAGTACAGGTTAGAGCTACGAGGAAAGATATGATTGGGACGCAGTCGTTTGATGTACGCTGTATGCCGGTGCGGGCAGTTGTTGGGGCGTCTCGACCAGGGTCTTCGGAAGATGTGGGACTTAGCATTTTGGTGGTTTATTTCAAATGTCTGTTTGTTGTATATAGTTAAGTTAAGGGTGATATGTCACCCTGTACTGTGGACTTTCTTCACTTAGGAATGTTGTATTATAGTTTCCTCTGTACTGTTATTTGGAGATTTCGTAGGTTGGTTAGATAGTTGGAATATTCTGGTTGTTTGGGAATTGATTCATTTGCAGGTACTTAGCATTTTTGAGGCGCCATTTTCAGGTGTTACGTTGCCGAAATTTTCGAGAAGTACGTCGTGGTGCTTCAAGGTTAGGATTACGAGAAAAGTGGGAGTCTAGGCAGTTAGATATAAAGTAAGATAGTTTTCAGAGATTTAGTTTTAAATTCGGCTTGTCAGTCTAGTTTTATGATCTGGGATTTAAGAAAATTATGTTTTAACGCGAGGCTGGTTAGCAAAGTAGCGTACCGAGCCAGGGTGGGTTCGGGGGCGTTACATAATTACTCGGAATATAGCGTTATTACTCCGAAAAATCCCGTAAATTCCTATTAATCGTTAGGATCGAAATAACATTTTCTTTTATTAAACCGAGCTTGATTTGACATATTCATAAAAATGCCAACGTATATTCCAATATATATTATAATATAAAATTCCGTACAGGCTGGATATTACATTCTACCCACCTTATTTAGAATTTTGTCCACAAAATATAACTACACAAATAACTCAGGATATCTAGTCATCATATCCTGCTGTCGCTCCCACGTAGCCTCTTCCACCTCGTGGTTCCACCACAAAACTTTGACCAGCGGAATCTCTTTGTTGCGCAATACCTTGATGGAAGTCTCCAAAATACGCACCGGCCCCTCTTCGTACGCCAAGGTAGGCTGTGCCTCGATCTCTGTCGCTTCCACGGCATGTGATGGGTCACGTAGACATCTCCGAAGCATAGATACATGGAATACATCGTGGATATCCTCCATAGAAGCCGGAAGCTGCAGTCTATACGCCAACTTCCCGATCCTCTTCAGAATAGGAAAGGGCCCCACATAACGAGGGTTTAGCTTACCCATCCTTCCAAATCTCGCAACACCTTTAAACGGAGAAACTTTAAGATAAACTTCGTCACCTTCTTCGAACTCTAGCTCTCTCCGTCTCGTGTCAGCATAGCTCTGCTGTCTGCTCTGAGCTACCTCTATACGCTGTCGGATAATGGCAATCTTCTCTGTCGTCTGCTGTAGAATCTCAGGACCAACGATGCTGGCCTCACCAACCTCGTCCCAATATAGTGGAGATCTACACTTTCGACCATATAAGGCTTCATACGGAGCCATGCCAATGGTAGCCTGGAAGCTGTTGTTATAGGAGAACTCGATCAATGGCAAATACCTGCTACACGATCCCTGAAACTCCAGCACACATGCTCTAAGCATATCCTCCAAAATCTGATTCGTCCTCTCTGTCTGACCATCAATCTGAGGATGAAATGCAATGCTGAAATTAAGCTGAGTCCCCATAGCTTTGTGCAGACTCTTCCAGAACTTCGACGTGAACCTCGGATCTCGATCCGAGACAATAGAAACCGGCACTCCGTACAATCTCACAATCTCCTGTACATAGAGCTCTGCGAGCTGATCCATAGAAGACGCCATTCTTACAGATAAGAAGTGGGCCGACTTTGTCAATCGGTCCACAATAACCCATATGCCGTCATGGCCCTTCGTCGTTCTCGGGAGCCCCACAATGAAATCCATGGAGATCTGCTCCCACTTCCACTCCGGAATCGGCAGTGGCAATAACGTTCCGGCCGGTCTCTGGTGCTCTGCCTTCACCTGTTGACACACTAAACAGGTCTCAACGTACTTGGCAACCTCTCTCTTCATGTTTGGCCACCAGAAGTGTTGTTTATAATCCCGGTACATCTTGGTACTTCCCGGGTGCACAGAATATGCCGAAGAATGTGCCTCGGCCAATATATCCTTCTTCAGATCCTCATCGCTAGGCACGTACCACCTATGCCTGAACTTCAGAGTACCATCCTCCGATAAATGGAAATCCGACGAGTCTCCCAATGTCATGCTGGATCGAAGCTCCTCACACTCCGTATCATTCTGCTGAGCCTCACGTATCCGATCCAGAATAGTCGGCCTGAGTGAAATGTTGGTGAGCATACTGGACAACTCTTCCACTATCTCAACGTCAAACCTCTCAATCTCAGACCGCAGCGAAACTGACATCGCTGCTAATGAAGGTTGACTCGCAGAAGGCACTCTACTCAAGGCATCAGCAACCTTGTTCGCCTTCCCCGGATGGTACTTGATTTCAAAATCATAATCTTTGACGAACTCAAGCCATCGTCTCTGTCGCATGTTCAGCTCCTTCTGCGTAAACAAGTAATTCAGGCTCTTGTGATCGGAAAATATCTCGCACTGCTGCCCATATAAATAATGTCTCCATAACTTCAGTGCAAAGACCACAGCTGCTAACTCAAGGTCGTGTGTAGGGTAATTCTGCTCGTACGGCTTCAACTGCCGAGAAGCCTATGCAATAACTCTTCCCTCCTGCATCAATACACAACCGAGTCCCACTCCAGACGCGTCACAATATATACTGAACTTGTCACCTTCAACAGGTAACGCCAATACCGGAGCGGTGGTCAATCTCTGCTTCAACTCCATAAAACTATCATCACAAGCAGACGACCATATAAACCTTTCGTTCTTCCGAGTCAGTCATGAAAGAGGAAGTGCGATCTTCGAGAATCCCTCAATAAACTTCCGGTAATAACTGGCTAACCCGAGAAATCCGCGCACCTCTTGTACGTTCTTCGGCTGTGGCCAATCTCTGACCGCCTGAATTTTGCTCAGATCCACAGAAATCCCTTCCTCTGATATAATGTGGCCAAGAAAACTGACTCGATCCAGCCAGAACTCGCACTTAGAGAACTTTGGATACAACTGGTGCTAGCATAAAATCCTCAAAACTATTCTCAATTGCTCCTCGTGTTCTTCCTTCGTCTTAGAATAGATCAGAATGTCGTCGATGAAAACTACAACGAACTTGTCCAGATACTCCTTGAAAACACAGTTCATCAAATCCATAAACGCTGCAGGGGCATTAGTAAGTCCAAAAGACATGACAAGGAACTCATAATGCCCATACCTCGTTCGGAATGCCGTCTTCGGTATATCATCCTTCCGGACCTTCAGCTGATTGTAATCCGAGCGTAGATCAATCCTCGAAAATACTCGGGCACCTTGCAGCTGATCAAATAAATCATCGATCCGAGGCAACGGATATTTATTCTTCACCGTCAATTTGTTCAATTCTCTGTAATCGATGCACATCCTGAGGGTCCCGTCTTTCTTCTTGACAAACAGAACGGGCGCACCCCAAGGCGAAACACCGGGTCGGATAAACCCTTTCTCTAATAACTCGTCAAGCTGAGTCCTCAACTCTCTCAACTCAGCTGGTGCCAACCGATACGGGTTTTTAAACCTTGGCGTGGAGTTTGGATAGACATCAATAGTGAATTCTATCTCCCGGTCTGGTGGTAACCCGGGAAGATCATCAAGAAAGATCCCAGAGAACTCTCTGACAATAGGAATGTCGCTCGGCTTTTCTACGCTGAGCAACTGACAATCAAATACAGAGGCCAAATAAATAGAGCACGCACCTTTAAACTACTCGTTGACCTTCATAGAATAAAAACTAGGCGAGCTACTCAATCTGCTCATCGCCTGATAAGAAAACTCGGCTTTACCCGGCGGTCGAAAGGTCACAATCCTGGATCGACAATTGATGGTGGCAAAGTGTTGTGCTAGCCAGTCCATCCCTAAGATCAGATCAAAGTGTTCTATGCCCATAACAATAAGGCGAGCATAGAGGGTTCTGTCCCCAATCGAGATAATATTGCCCTGAACTACACGACCTGACTGCATACGCTCTCCTGAAGCTAGCATCACACTATACTCGCATTCTGCTAACTCAGGCGCAAGTCTCAATCTAGACACACAAGCGGTGGAAACAAAAGAATGCGTAGCCCCCGTGTCTAATAAGGAAAATACAAGAACACCAGAAACCAATATAGTACCTGCTATCACGGCAGGCTGATCCTCGTTATCAACATCACCAGGTTCGATAAATGCGAAGATCCTCGGCATAATCCTCCTCTGATCACTGCCTGACTGATCTCGGCCCGGCTTAGGACAATCTCTGACGAAATGGCCCGCATCTCCACAACGATAACACACATTTGTGCCCACTCTGCACTGGCCACTGTGCTCCTTCAGACACTTAGGGCAAATAGGTATCTGAGATGCCCCTTGTACTTGCTTCCCCTTCCCTCGGTCGTTGCCTCCCTCAAGAGGCCTTTTAACTCCCCTCTGATGTTGTTGCTGAGGCTGTGCCCTAGGTTGCCAGCCCTTGCCCCTGATCTGAGGGTGAATCTCTCGAAAGAAGCCCTTAGCTGGCTCCCTCGGCTTGACAGAACTCTGATCAACGGTCTCAATATCAAGAGCTCTAGCCACTATCTCATCATAGGATACATTTCGTACCCCTGATATGGTAAGGCGCATCCAAAACTGCTGGCTAAGTCCCTGTAAGAACCGGCGTACCTTGTCCTCGTTTACGCTGACTTGTCGTGGCGCGAATCGAGAAAGGGCTTCGAACTTCCTCACATACTCGGCAATAGAACTGACCTGCCGTAACTGCATAAACTCAACCATTTTTGCCTCTCGTACGGTATGGCTGAAGTACTTGTCGTAAAACAACTCTCTGAATCGCTCCCATCCCATAACCGTCACATCGGTGGTCGTCTTGATGGAATCCCACCAAAATCGGGCGTCAAGTGCCAAATGATAGGTCACTAGTGCAACCTTCTCTCCATCCTCTATGCTAGCATACGCCAACATGTCCTCCATAGTGCGAACCCACTCCTCGGCTGAAGAGGGATCCGTAGACTGTCCGTTAAAGATAGGGGGCTGGAGTTTCTGAAATCTCTCCATCCCACGATTACCAGAAGCAGCTGTCTCTCGAGCGCTAATGCCCTCTCGGTCTATCATGGTACCCAGCTGTTGAGACTGTCTCTCCATTTGCTGAGCCTGACGCTCCATATGTTGAGACAGCTGGGCGATAAAATCCTTGAGAGTATCGATCGTGTCATCTCGGTCATCTCGGTCGTTTCGTGGACGCACCATATTTATAAAATTCCTATACAAAAGTTAAAACAAATATTCTCAGAAACTAGAAACCAAATAAAGCTATAAACGTACTTACAGTTGATGAAGAATGCCCGCGTAGTGGCTGTGCAGTCGAGTAGTCTACAGAACCGATTTTAAAACTCGGGGGCTCTGATACCATAATTGTCAGCGACCCTAAACACTGTACACAATTTCCGTACTATTTTTTTCTTTTTATAAACTTTAAGCGGAAACTAAACCGAAATCGAAACCAGAAACGAAATCGGAATTGAATTATAACTTTTTAAAACAAATTAAAACTTAAAACTATTTAATTAAAACTTAAATTAATTAAATAAATAGTTAATAAACAAAAAGGAGGCGATTATTCGACCGGGCGAATAATCGCCCCATAGGCGATTGCTCGCCACAATTTGTGGCGAGCAATCGCCACACCCTATGGATTTCTCCAGAGGGCGGCGATGCAATCGCCACGCCAGGCAAATGTTCGCCAGGCGTTCTGCCCCCCCTTTCCTTTTCTTTCCTCATTTCTCCCTCCTGCTCCACGTACATAATCAAACTTACATCTAATATAATGCAATCAAATTCGCCTCATTCCCCACTTCATCAACCACCCGAAACAACAACTCAAAACCCCATTAACACGTAACCAATTTTCGTAAAAACAATTTGCGTGGATATTTTTAAAAATCAGACATTTCCCTAATATCAAAACATTTTCAAAATACATTTACAAAACGTTTACACTACGAAAGGTAACCTATCAACTACCAGAACCAAACATCTTAAAATGTCTATACAATTCACCAATACAAAACATCAGCCCAAAATGTCTCAAATCCTCAAAATCTATACATACTGTCCCCACAGGTCGGTAAGCCTCGACTGTGCCAGCACACCACCGCAGCCATCCCTCGTCAACTGGACTCATGCCTCAGGAGGAGGAATCTCATCATCACCTGTATCCTCGTAATCACCTACACCATAAAATACACTATGAGATAAAAATCTCAGCAAGCCCTCATAAATGCAACTATATGCTATGCGAGTGAGTTCAGAAATCATGCAGCATTTTCTTTACTCTGTGGGTGTCACCGAGATCTCAGCCTCCTAACCAGAGAGAGCACATCCAGCGGTCAGACTACTCTTTCCAGCTAGAAGAGGGGGGTACACGCTTACAACACGTACAGCCGTGCCTGAGCCCCATCTCGCGTGACCTATAATTGTATGAGTATGTGTTAAATGCGGTATTGTGACAGACCCCTTCGTGCCTACACAATAGATCAATAGCCCCTCTCCAGGCCGCATTACCATTTTCTTAAAAACATCGTGTAGAAATTCATTTTCATGCTCTTTCTTTAAAACACGTGATGCATGAACAGTTTATAACAGAATTTAAACACTCAGCATACATACCATCAAGACGGTAAAACATAAACTACAAAACAATTAAACCTAACTACCCAACCAAAGCAATATAAACTAGTGCGTCACCAAACTCTTCGAAACGACTTCGATGTACGATGTAGGCCAATCGGCCAGAAAAGAATCACGAGAACTTACCTCGTGTCCAAAGCAGCTCAAGCTCCGTCCACGAGCGTTGTTTGTCTGAGGCAAAACATAACGGTCGATGTTAAAACGAGATTTAAACCATTAAACGTCCAAATTTAACGAAACCTTAACTAAGGAATTCTCCTAAAATACTAACTTAACTCAACGAGGCATTTTATCCAACAAATAACGTTCGATACCTCAAAACCAACATTGACGAGTTTTCCCCCAAAACTCGGAAATTGTTAAATCTCTAACATTCGTCCTAAATCGATTAACTTTATCCAATAACGTTCAATACGTTCATTATATTCAAAACTACAGCGAACCTATCGATTACGAACCCTAAATCGCGTTTTTAACGAAAACCTAAACAAACCCTAACATTCTAACTCCATGAAAACCAAAAATTAACGTTGCGAAATCATAGATTATTACCTAGGGTTGCGAGAGGAGAAGAACACATGAAGGATCGGAGGTCGTTGGAGGAAGAACGAGCGCCGGAGAAGGAGAAAACTATAATACCCGGTTGTACGGACTTGTATATTATATTATTATTATATTATCGGATGATATTTTTATATTTATGTCAAATCAAGTCTGTTTTACGAAAAGAAAGCGTCACTACGATCCTAACGATTAATAGGAATTTTAAGGAAATTATGAGAATTTTTGGAGATTAAACACTATATTCCGAGCAATTAAGCTTTTCATAATATGAAGGACGTTTTAGTAAAAATAGTAAACGAAGTCTAAATTGCGAATGGACAGTTTTAGTAAATCCCAAATAATAAGTTGGACTTGTTGGTGAAATAAGGAAACTTGGTGAATCCGAATTGATGGACGATTAACGAACCGAAGGACGAAATCAATATAAAAATTAAAGAAGGGCAAAATAGTAATTTACAAAGTTAATATTATAAAACAAAACAGATTACCTTTATTCTTTCATTCTTCCTCTGTCGATCTCAAAAAAACCAGAGAGCTCTCTCTCGCGAACCCTCACAGCTCGCGCGATATTTTACTCCGATCCGACCTCCGTTCTCCTCCGTTTTTCCTCTGGTTCTTCACGTTTTCTCCTCTAATCGACGTTCTAGGTATGAGCCTACAATCTTAGAGCTTTATTTCGATATTTACGGCATTTTAGGCAATTAGGGTTTCGATAGTTTTTCGTTAAAAACGCGAATTAGGGTTCGTAATTAATAGGTTAGCCGTGATTAAGTATATATTGCACGTATTCGACGTTATTGGACGAAGTTAAATCAATTCGTGAAAATGTTAAAATTAGGAGTTTTCGAGATTTTAGGAATAACTCGTAAATTGGAATTCGAGGTGCCGAACGTGAGTTGCTCGAATAAATAGCCCAGTGAATGGGATTAGAACTTTAGAAAGTCTCCTTACTTAAGATTTTGTAAATTTAGACGATCAATAGCTTAAATTAGTTTTAACGTCGATATTGTGTTTTGCTTCAAACAAACAACGCTCGTGGACGGAGCTTGAGCTGCTTTGGACACGAGGTAAGTTCTCGTGATTCTTCTCTGGCCGATTGGCCTACACCGTACGTCGAATGTCGTCTCGAGGAGTTTTGGAGATGCGTTTATTTAATGTTTACTTGGTTTGGGTAGCTAGGTTTTAGGAGTTTATAGTATACGCTTTACAGTCTTGATGGTACATATTATTGCTTGTTTACTGTAAGATATTGAACTGTTCACGCATCACTTGTTTTAAAGAAAAGCATGAAAACGAATTTCCACACTGAGTTTTAAAGATAACGTAAAGCATTGCATTGGCCGAAAGGCGTATTGAGCATAGCATTGGCCGAAAGGCTTATTGGCCGAAAGGCGTATTGAGCATAGCATTGGCCGAAAGGCTTATTGGCCGAAAGGCGTATTGGTCACGCGAGGTGGGGCTCAGGCACGGCTGTACGTGTTGTAAGCGTGCACCCCCCGCCTCTAGCTGGAAAGAGTAGTCCGCCCGCTGGATGAGCTCTCTCCGGTTAGAGGGATAGGATCTCGGTGACACCTATTGAGCATTGCATAGTAAGATAAAATAAAGCATGATTTATCGAACTCATACGCACAGCATGCATTGCATTTACGTAGAGCTTACTGGGATTTTATCTCATAGTGTGTTGTATGGTGTAGGCGACATAGACTTCGAGGTACCAGGTGAGGACGATGTCCCTCCACCTGAGGCATGATTCAGTTGACGGAGGATGGCTGCGGAGGTGTGCTGGCGCAGTTGAGGCTCACCTGACCCGTGAGGATAGTATGTATAGATTTTGGGATGTTTTGGCTGGATAATTGTGTAGACGTTATAGGATGTTTGGTTCTGGTAGTTGATAGGTTTACATTTGAATGTTTTGGGTAAATTGTTTATAAAACAGTATTTAAATGTTATAGAAATGTTTTGGAAATGTTGTAGGTTGGATACGGATAAGCTCGATTTTTAGAGCTATCCATGCAGTTGGATTTCGCAAAGTCCGCTGTGGGTTGATTGAGTTTAAAATACGTTATAAACTGATACTTTGTTAGGAGTAGGTTGAATTGTGTTAGGTTGAATTGTGTTGGTTTGCTCTCTAGAATCCAGAGAGCACTTGTGAAAATAAAGGAAACAGAGAAGAAGAGAAAACATAAGAGAAAACAGAAGGGATCGCGTGGGGGTCGCTGCATAGAGTGCAGGGATCAGTCGCTGCAGCAATGCAGAGATCGATCGCTGGCTTGCTAGCTGCAGCGATCGATCTCTGCAGCAATGCAGAGATCGATCGCTGCTTGCTAGCATATGCAGCGATCGATCTCTGCATTGCTGCAGAGATCGATCGCTGCAGCATGCAGTGCATGCAGCAATTAGTCGCTGCATGCTGCAGCGACTGGGCGCGGCCTCCTTTCCTCGGGCAGAATGTCAATTTTGCCCTCCCCTTTTATTTTAATCGAAATTAGTTTTAAATAATGATTTTATTTAATTAGCTTTATATTTGATTTAAATGTTTTTAAAGTTAGATTTTAATTCCGATTTTGATTTTGGTTTCGATTTCGGTTTAGGTTCCGCCCAGTGTTTAATTAAAGATATTAGGTTAAAAAAAAATATAGTACGGAAAATACGGGTACAGTATTAGGGTCGTGACAAAAACTGTGGGTTCGCCGGAGGAGGGAAATGGAAATCGCAGGAGAGAAATCGTGGGTGAGGGAGAAGAAGAGGAATTTGGTTTTTAAATTAATTTTGACTTTGCAAATTACCCTTTTGCCCTTAGCACTTAATTTTATTTGTTTCGTTCTTCGTTTCGTCAATCGGCTAAAGATTCGGCTTCTCCAAATTTTCTTATTTCACCAATAAATCCAACTTATTATTTAGATTCTATTAAAACTGTCTGTTCGCAATTTGGACCTCGTTTATTATTTTTACTTAAACGTCCTTTACATTAAAATTAAGGTAATTACTCGAAATATAGCGTTATTACTCCAAAAAATCTCGTAAATTCCTTAAAATTCCTATTAATCGTGAGGATCGAAATAACACTTTCTTTTCGTAAACATAGCTTGATTTGACATATTCATAAAAATGCCAACGTATATTCTAATATATATTATAATATAAAATTCCGTACAGGCCGGATATTACAAGGTGAGCTATGAAGGGCATAGCTCGGAAAGTTAAAACTTTGGGGATGTAAAGAATTTTCAGTGTTTGATAGATGACTAAGATTGTAGTATAGTCGAGATTTCTGTGGCAAATCAAAAGTTATGGAGGCTAGATTAGAGTAAGTAAATGAAGAATATTAAGGTACGTCAAATTTTGAGGACAAAATTTTTGTAAGAGGATAAATTGTAACACCCGGGAAATTCTTATAACGCGCGTAGCCTTAGATAGGTTATGTTAAGTAATAAATTAGAATGAAAATGTGGAAGAAGAATTTGAGAGAAAATAAAATAAGGTAATTGTTTAATAAATAGTTGTTTTAATTGATTTAAAAGAAAAGTGAGTAAATTTGGTTAAACTAATTGATTAATTAATTGGTGTTCAGATATTCGAAATGGAGAACTTAAGCTGGGTACGGGGTGAAGGTCAATTTACGAAAATTTATAAATTTAGAACGAGATTTAACGGAATTTTTAGAAGGATAGAATGGTAAGGTGAGTTTTATTAATATTATTATTATTATTATTATTATTATTATTATTATTATAAAAAAATAAAAAATTTAAAACAACAGAATAGCCGAAGCTATTCTGTTGTTCGAGCGCCGAGCACCCGAGGGCGAAGAACAGGGGAGACGACGCGGGGGAGGTTCAGCGCCGTTCACCGGCGATTGTCGACGTTTTCCAGTCAGGCGACGACAACGAACTAAAGGCTAACATTTTCGGCCCGTCTCCGCGCACAAATCCGTCGGATAAGTCAATTTCGCCCTATTCTGTCTCTGTTGATGGCCGACGGTGATGAGCTCGATTAAGCTCCGATCACCAGCCGTTTTGGGCGGTCTTGGCTCGGAATTGCCGAACATTAGGCCGGCTCTAGTCGCCTGGCCGTGAGGAGCCCAATTTGGGCAAAAAATAGAGAATTCCTAATTGGGCATTTCGGGTTTCTTCTGTGAAACCTTGATTTTTCGTTAGATTATGGTAATTGGATGGTAGAGTGATTGATTGGTGAGGAATTGAGTGAGAATTGATGGAAATTTGGAAAAGGAAAAAATTCCTAGCTTAGGGCAGTTTGGGTTTTGCAATAATTGACCTAGCTACGGTCGTGTGTTTTAAAATTCCTTTTGGCAGGTTAAAATAGGTTATTAGAGGAGTACGTGGCCGCTGGAATCGTTCGATTCCGATATCCGACGCGAAAGTTACACGTGTTTGAAGTTTCGATCCGGTTTTTACCGAACCCAAATTAGTGGCCCGTTTAGTTAGATTTTGTGGTTTAGATTTAAGATAGGATGATTTAGGGTGATTAGATAGAATGATTATAAGTTTGGTTGATTTTAGTTGAAAACCGATTTTGAAGTAAAAAGAAAATTGATTCTGTTTTTGGGGAAGTCTGAGCAGCTGTGATGTTTGATTGGTTAAATAGATTGATTCATTTGGGTAGTAGACGAGTAGTTGGTTTGTGTTAGAAATATAGTAGGCATCCTTTAGATTACGCTTTGATGACTTTTAAGTGATTTTTCCCATTATTATGCTAGGTTAACAAGTGAACGATTGGACCAACCGAGTGAGAAAATACGAACACGTGCAAGAGTCCAGGTAAGTAGTGGACTGCTTGTGTTTTGCCTTCGGGCCTACACCATGAAACGATAGGGAATTGTTTGTTTGCTTTGTTTGGTTGTTTTGTTTTGTTTCGTGTTGAGCATTGTGTGTGGCATGCATCATGGTTTTCAAACTACGAAATACGTGTTTAGAGCATCGTTTGCAAACAGTGAAAGTAAAATGTAAAGTTAAAAGATATGTGAGGCAATGTGACCTTTTGTGGAGTCGCCTCGTCGCGATTTAGTGTCTGAAAGTATGACAGTTCGGGAGGGTTCCACAAAAGGTGTGTGTGGTCTCTTGTGGTGTAACCTCGTCGCGATTTAGTGTCTGAAAGTATGACAGTTCGGGAGGTTAACACAAAAGATGCACGGTGTTGTCTGGTTGAGTCACCTCGTCGCGATTTAGTGTCTGAAAGTATGACAGTTCGGGAGGTGTCTACCAGTGAGTTGATAATGAACGAGGTTCATTGATCGACGTGGGAGAAGATCATGTATGGCCGTCCTGTGTGTGAACACGATGTGTTCCTCGGATCTGGCTCTGAGTGGTCAACGCGTGACCATCCTGTTAGGATAGGTATCCGCTTGACGCACAAGTGAAAGTGATGAGTAATGAAACGAGAACGAGTGAACACAACCGAGAGTTAGAAACCGCATGTATTAGGGTTGTGGTGAGGGTTGTTGTGTAGTGTGCATTGTGTTTTCGTATGCATTATTCCCTACTTGCTAAGCATTAGGCTTACGTTTTGTGTTCCGTGATGTAGGTATTGACAGGAGTACAGGTGAGTGCCTTACGGAAAGCCAGGATTGGAACGCAGTTGGTGATGTACGGGCATGCCGGTGCAGGCAGTTGTTGGGGCGCCTCGACCATGGTCTTCGGGGGATGTGGGTTTTGTATGTTGATAGTATTATAAATGTTTGTTTGTTGAATTGATGGGAATGTGTAATGTTTCTTTTTGGTTGATAGCATTTTCTAAACGATATGTTGATTGTTGGAGATTTTTAGGTTGGTTACATGGTTAAGAGCATTCTGATTGGTTGGGATTAGATTTTATGCAGGTATTTAGCATTTTGGAGGCGCTATTTTCAGGCGTTACTTTGCCGAAATTTTCGGGAAGGACGCCGTGGTGCTTAACGGTTAGGATTAAGAGAATTTAGCGAGTCTAGGCTTATTTTAAATTATGTTTTAATCGGGGTTAGAGTGAGCCAAGTAGCGCACCGAGCCGGGGTGGGTTCGGGGGCGCTACATCCCCACAGGTCAAAATACGCACCGACTGCACAGCGTACTCCCATGAACATCCTCCATCAACCGTCGCGTGCATCTTGTGGAGAAACGTCATCCTTACCTCCTTCAATATCACCTACACCATAGAAACATTCTATGAGCTAAAGGCTCAGTAAATCTACATAAATTAAAATGCATGCTATGTGTATGCTGTTCATAAAATCATGCAATCATCTTAACTTTTCGCTATTCATTTCCTTTTTATATACATTCCTACCTTTTCGCTATTCATTTTCTTTTCATATACATTCCTATCTTTTCGCTATTCATTTCCTTTTCGTATACATTCCTTTTCGCTATTCATTTTCTTTTCATATACATTCCTATCTTTTCGCTAATCGTTTTCCTTTTCATAAAACATATACAGAGGTTCATTTCTTTCATGCCACTTCTGAAAACATGATGCATGGACATGTACGATACATCAAACATAAAGAAAGCATAAAATAGTACATGAAACCTAGAAAAATATTATAACCTCACAATTATCCTAAATTACCCATCCCGCCTACACTAAAGCAATAAAATCTCAAAGTCCTCAAATCAACAATTAATCTTATGGTGTAGGCCAATCGGCCAAGCGAGTCACGAAGACTTACCTCGGGTCCTCAGCACCCCGAGTACTATCCGTGAGTTTTGTTCACCTAGGCCAATTCATAACACATGACATTAAAACTGAGATTGACCAATCAAGCTCCATTAACTCTACTTAACTATGCTCCCTAATCAAAAATACCTCCATTATTCTCCAACAATTCGATAACTAACGATTTCTAACTTCACTCAATAATTTTTAACGAAACCCTAACCAATTAAAAAACTCTAAAACCAGGAAGTAACTTCTATAACGTTAGAAACTTACCTAGAGCTGTGATTGTAGAAGAAAACGGGAAGAGAAACGTTGGTCGGAGCTTGGAGCTAGCGTCGGCGTGAGGAAACGTCGAAGGAGAGCATGATAATCGCCTCAAAAGCTCTCTGGAGGTTTTCTTTTGTGGAAGCAGAGGGAAAATGAGAGAAAGGGAAAGGGAAATTTGATTTTAATTAAAATTAATCTAACAACTTACCGTTTTGCCCTTTTAACTTAATACTCTTCTATTTCGTTATTTAACGATCGATTTGATCTCTCCAAACCTCCTTATTTCACCAAACATTCCAACTTATTCCTAGGGTTCTAATGAAACTTCCCGTTCGTAAAACGGGATTAATTTCACAATATTCACAAAAATGCCATTGCGTAGCAAAACCCAAAACCCGAGAAAACCAGGTGTTACATTTTCTCTTTGTAGTTATCGTATTTTGGGGTTTTAAGTTCTTTCTAACTATGTTTTAGCTTCACGATCTCTAATCAAGAAACACCAAACGTCTGACGTGTGCCTACTACTCGTCGATCATTCTTAACTTCTCTAAGTCTCCCCCTTATAGTATGTCGGTCAAACTCTTTTCACGAGCTGGCAATTACCCTTTATTGGTCAGTCTTCTAAGACGGCACTTATTTCCTAGAAAATGGCCAATTTCAGTGATCTGAGTATCGCTTGCATATTACTTTGGTTCTCTAATGTCTCAAAATTTATTAACTTTCCAACTCCAAGTAAATCTCCTTATTTCCTTCATCAATATTGGTTATTACGAACACCTCTACGAAATCACTCATATCATATTTCCACGACTTATATTGATTCACCACGTCCTCCAAAATCACAACCATAATATCCACTCCTATATCCTCTCAACAATTAATTCAAATTGAACTCTCGAATACTATCTTTGTCTGGACACTGTTACTTCACGCGAATTCGAAACATACAAGTTCCGCGATACTCCCTTATCCACTTAAACACACTAATAGTATCTCGATGATTTAGGGTATCCCTCAATAAGTTTATACCAAATATTTCATCTTCCTCTTTAATTAATCTTATCCTAGAACTCCAAGGGTTTGTCAACTAGGTCTAGTCCCTATCTATTTAAAAGTCGTTTCTCATAGGTTGTATTCCTCTAATGGTAACCCAAGTTTGCACAATTTTTGAGGTTAGGTCAAGCTAATCCTATTATTGTAATGCCCCAAATTATATAAACTCGGCTCGTTACTCATAACTCAGACAAAACTAAGAAACTTTGGACTAAATTTAAAATTTCGCTCGAAAGTCTAAATTTGACATTTTCTAAAACTTCAAAACGTTTGAATACTTGCAGCGGAATTCATTTGAACAAAATAGAGTTAAACAAAACCATAGTACAATGTTTGAGAAATCTTTTGAGTTGTTAAAGAACAATCGGCCAAAAGAAATAAGGGGTTTAAATCGCGAAATATTTTAAAAGTTGCAAAAGTCAAACTCATCTGCCGCTGAACTAAGTCAACGAAAGAGCAGAAGCAAACAGAAGTCTTCTAGTGATGACGTCAGCCGGATGAATTAATATTCCAACTTCTACCAATAGCAAACGACGAGTTTTGCTACTCTCATTTACCGATGACGTCAGCCGGATGATTCGTTCATCCAGCCTCTGCCGATCATAAGACGACAAAAGACTTTACTCTCAAAATAAAACAAACAGAATACATTGACCGGTCACTAAACGACAAAATCATTTCCTTCATCTTCCGATAACTATAGCACTCGACATCCACCGATCGCTAAACGACAAAAGTCTAAACTTTCTACCGATGAAATAAACTACACCATTCTGATAGATTTAACACTCTACTCCTACCGGTAGTAAACAACCCTCTTCTACCGATAGAAAACGTTGTTTTCTACCGATAGATTACCACTTGTCGGTAGGAAATAGAGCAATTTTTCCACAATTCATACTCTATACAAGAACAACTCTACTACAAAGGGACTTATTTGCTTCAATGAAACCTTTCAAAAACGACTCCAATCCCTACGTTACTCAAATCCAGTAAAAACCAATCCTAAACCAGCAAGGTACTATTTCCAGAAGATTTCAAAAATGTGTTTCAAGCATTGAAAACTATTGTTGTCATAAGACTCAACATACTTGAGTGAAAACGTTGTCGACTAAACTAGAGAGTTTTCAAATCTAAGATCAGGACATTGAAAGTTGATTCTGTCAACGAAACTCAAACACAACTCAGCTATCTAATTGTTTACTACAATGCACATACACAAAACACTGGTTAAACCGCCTCATCAGTTTACCAAGTCGTGGCCTGGATGCGCTCCTCTAATATCATCTATGCATTTGTGAAGTCAGGGAAATCACCTGCAGTAACCTCAACACCTACATCACAAAACTCATCTATTAGCCTAATGCTAAGCAAGCAAAGCAATAATGAAATGATATGCTGAAATATAAAACCTAAACATGCAGTTTCTACTTTCACAACTCAGTTGCAATTTCGTTCATTCACTGAAATGATCCCTCGGTTCCATTGGGAGGTGGATCAACTTTGTAATATCCCGACTTTTTGGGATATTATTATTTTAATATACATGACATTTCAGTAAATATATCAAATCAGGTCAGTTTCTCGAAAAGAAGGCGTCATTATGATCCTAACGATTAATAGGAATTTTAAGAAAATTATGAGAATTTTCGGAGTTTAGACGCTATATTCCGAGTAAATACATTTATCGAAATGTAAATGACGTTTTAGTAAAAATAGTAAACGATGTCCAAATTGCGAACGGACAGTTTTAGTAAATCCCAAATAATAAGTTGAACCTGTTGGTGAAATAAGGAAATTTGGTGAACCCGAGTGGTTGGACGATTAACGAACTGAAGGACGAAACAAAATAGAAATATGTGCTAAGGGCAAAATGGTAATTTTGCAAATCAATATTATAATTAACCTAAATCTATTTCTTCTTCATTTCTCCTCCTCTGCCGCGAGAAACCAGAGAGCTTCCTTCTTCGCGACTTCCTCTCGGCCGTCGACGAAATTCAACGATCCGACCTCCGTTTCTCCTCCGTTCTTCGTGATTCTTCCTCCTCTCGCTACCCTAGGTATGAACCTACGATCTTGGAGTGTTTATTTTGATTTCTACGGAGTTGGAATAATTAGGGTTTTGTTTAGGTTTCGTTAAAAATCAAGATTTAGGGTTCAAAATTGATAGGTTGTTATAGTTTAATGACGTATTGAACGTATTAAACGTTATCGGACGAAATTAAGTTGAATTGTGAAAAAGTTAAAATTAGGGATTTTCAGGTTTTTAGAGAAAAACTCGTAAATTGTGAATTGAGGTACCGAGCGTAAGTTGCTCGAATAAATAGCTCAATGAATTGGATTAGAGCTTTAGGAAGTTCCTTAGTTAAGGATTTGTTGAATTCGGACGATTAGAAGTTTAAACTCGTGATATTGATGATCGATGTGTTTTGCCTCAGACAAACAACGCTCGTGGACGGAGCTTGAGCTGCAACAGACGCGAGGTAAGTTCTCGTGATCTTCTCTGGCCGATTGGCCTACACCGTACTTCGATGTAGCGTCGAGGATCTCAATGGATTGTTTGTTTTAAATTGCTTTGGTCGGGTAGATAGGTTTATAATTGTTATAGGTTATTCTATTTCGGTCTTGATGGTATGCATGTTGATTGTTTATTTTATGTTCATATATGTTCATGCATCACGTATTTCAAAGGTCATGAAAACGAATTTCCGCACGACGTTTTAAAGTGAATGCAAAGAAATGATGTCCCTACGGTATACAGTTTAAATGACCCTTCGGTATATAGTTTGAACGGCCCTTCGGTATACAGTTTATAGCAAAGCAAAGCAAAGTAAAGCAAAGCAAAGTAAAGAAAACAATGCATGATTTACAGATTCATATGCACAGCACGCATTTGCATTTACTAGAGCTTACTGAGATTTTTATCTCATAGATGTCTGTATGGTGTAGGTGTTTACGAGGAAACAGGTGTTTTCATGAAAAAGTACAGTAGAAAATGAGAGAGAAAGTTGGTGTAAAGGTTGGATTAGCTCTCTGGAATCTCGGATTCCAGAGAGAGTGATTGGTCGCTGCAATGCAGTGGCTGGTCGCTGCATTATGCAGCAATTGGGCGCTGCATAATGCAGCGATTGGGCGCTGCATTATGCAGCGCCAGCAGCGAATAGTCGCTGCTTCTTTTCGGTGGCCGATTTCCAATTCTGCCCTCCCTTCTTTTCTGTTAAGTTTTAAATGTTTTAATAAATGTTTTTCTTGTTTTATTCAATTGTTATATGTTTTCTTTTCAAGGTTTGATTTTAATTCCGATTTCAACTTCAGTTTAAATTCCGCGTAAAGTTTATTTAAAGTATATAGTGTAAAAAAAAAAATAGTACGGGAAATACTGGTACAGTATTAGGGGTGTCACAAACTGTCCCAAAGTCATACATCCTCTTCTCAATTAAGGGGCGGATTAGTTCCCTTAACAGCTAATCTGATCCCTCAATTCCATTAGGAGTGGGATCAGTTCTCCCAAAGTTATACATCCTCTTCTCAATTAAGGGGCGGATTAGTTCCCTTAACAGCTAATCTGTTTCAATCTGTTCATACCTTGCCATAACATTTCATATAAATTTATTTTTGTATTTCTTCAAAAACATGATGCATGACATAAAGAAAACACTCAAACATGCATAAACCTACTGTTTTGTGATGTAAGCCCAAAGGCACACACAATACTTCACTTACCTGGTCTCCTTGAAATCGCTCGGTTTCAACTACTCTGGAAGCCTTGCTCACCTAATGTCATAAGCAGAATACCGATTAGATCAACACTAACCTTATCCCATATCATTCAGAAACCTAAGGAGCTAGTTTGGAAGTTATGGTCATCGTACATTCTTGGCTCAACACTAAACTCGAACTCAACTCACTCACAGCATTATAAAAAATACACACATTGCACTCTCTCTTCTATCTAGCCACTAAAATCTCAAGAAAACAAGGGGAGAACTTACCTAGTTTGAGGGTTGAAGATCGGAGAGGAAAAATCGCCTGGAGCTCTGCTGAGCTTTAGCTGAATACCGAGAAAGGAAAAATGAGAGAACAGTGGCGGCTAAACCTCATTAAACCTTCCATTAAATACGCTATCCAAAATAACATCTCAAATTGCCATCATGCCCTTACACTCACATTTATTAACCTAAACACTAGCTCCCCAATTTCATCCATAAAACATCCACTAAAATTTGATAAAGTAAACTGGTTTAAACGAAACCGGGTGTTACAATTGCTGCATAACTTTCTTCCTATAAGGTCTATGTCGTCCTGTATTTAACCTACAGTCTTCTCGTCAAAGTTCACCTAGGAATCCCTCTTACCCAACTCCTACTATTCACTTTTTCCTCTATTTTCCATCCTACTTGATCTATCGTACAATTATTACAGTCAAATCCGAATTCTATACTACATCTCCACTCTAATGTTTTAAGTCCATTAACTGTTGAGATAAAACTCTACCTGAAACAACTGAAGGTTGGGCAGTTTCCTCTTCTCCAGTCAGGGCAAGCATCTTTGATGTAGCATTTTTCTGATCTCTAGCCGATTGGTCCATGCCCGGCTTCGGACAATCCTTGATGTAACACCCGAGAACTTCCTGTAATGCACTCATGTCTTAGATTAGACGTATTAGGAGGGTTTAATTATTCAAGATTTGTGATGAGCATGGAAGTGGTAAAGAAGAGAAAAGAGAAGTGGAGAAGTTGACATTTTAAACCAAAACAAGTTGAAAAGTCAAAAGTAGTTGGTTTGAAAAGTCAATGTATAATGAACCAATAGAAACTTAAAGGAGAATCACATGAATTAAATGAATGATGTGGGAGGTTTTGGCGTTGGAATGCATGAGAGAAAAGTGAGGGTTTAAGTGTAATTTTAAAAACATTGGTGGTAAAAACAAAAAGGTAAAAGGTTGGTTGATTAAAAGACAAAACTTTAGTCATCTTCTTCTTCCCCATTCTTCCTCTCCACGAACCAGCAACCTTGGCGCCTCTCTCCTCCTCTTTTCCATAGATTTTCCAAGGTTTAAGGTAAGTTTTGTTGGGGGTTTTAGTTTAATGTTTGTTAGGGTTGGTTTTTAAGGGTTTTTAGAGTGTTTTTGGAGATTTTGGTTAGGGTTTGGAAAACCCTAACCATGGAGTCCGAAAATTGGGGTTCAAGGTTTTGTTTTCTTTCCAAATTTGATAGTTTAGTTGTTGGATGAATTGGGTTAGGTGGTTATGGGGTTAGAATGAAGATTTGAAAAGTGTTACACAAAAACCGGTTGTGAACACTCAATGGCCGAATCTGTCTTTGATATTTTCGGGTTGGTTAAGGTGTTTGTTTGGTTGATTGGAGTGTTTCAATGGATAGTAGACGTGTAGAGGTTTACAGATTGGGGTAGCACGTCGAAATCCGTTGAAAAATGAGGGAGTTACGACCGTTTGAAGTTTGACGGTCAAAATGGTGCATAATTCGGGTTTTGTGTTTTGGGGAAGGAAGTTTGTGATAGTTTTAGTTAGTTTAGGTTAAGAATTTCTTTTGAGTTCATTAGTAAATTTCTAAGTTGAGTTTTTGTTATTTTAGGTAATCGAGCGAGTGATTTGGTTGGACGATAGAAAATCTAGGAATTTTGGGTTTTGTATGTTAGGTTGAAAAGTTGGTTAAAACCTACGGTTAGAGTATTACTAAGTGATTTCTCTTTTGTTATGTTAGGGTGACGAGTGAACGATTTGGCTAACCGGGCATATAATTGCGAGCACGCACAAGGAATCCAGGTAAGTAGCGGATGTGTGTGGTTTGCCTTCGGGCCTACACCATGGAACGGTAGGGAATTGGTTGTTTGCTTTGTTTGATTGTTTGTTTAGTTTTGTGTTGAGTATTGTAATTGTGTGGACATGCATCACGGTTTTTCAAACTACGAGAAACGATGTTTTAAAGCATGGTTTTGCATGGTGAGCTTGAACCGGTAAGATGGTTGTGAGTTGAATCGTGAAGGTGGTTTGTGTCGGAGTCGCCGTAGTCGCGTTAGGGTAGCCACCTGCGGGAAACTCCAGGGAGTTTGTCCCCAGTCGCGTAAGGTGGTACCTGCGAGGGACTATTGTTTGAGATCGCCTAGTCGCGTTTAGGGTAGCACCTGCGGGAAACTCATTGGAGTTGTCCATTCGGTTAAGGTTGGTACTGCGAGGGGACTATATTAGAGTCGCCTAGTGCTTTAGGGTAGACTGCGGGAAAACTCCATGGGAGTTGTCCAGGCGCGTTTAAGGTGGTACCTGCGCGGGATATTGTTGAGCGCCCATGGGAGTTGTCCAGTCGCGTTAAGGTGGTACCTGCGAGGGACTCCAGTGGAGTCGCCTAGTCGCGTTAGGGTAGCACCTGCGGGAAACTCCATGGGAGTTGTCCAGTCGCGTTAAGGTGGTACCTGCGAGGGACTATTGTTGAGTCGCCTAGTCGCGTTAGGGTAGCACCTGCGGGAAACTCCATGGGAGTTGTCCAGTCGCGTTAAGGTGGTACCTGCGAGGGACTATTGTTGAGTCGCCTAGTCGCGTTAGGGTAGCACCTGCGGGAAACTCCATGGGAGTTGTCCAGTCGCGTTAAGGTGGTACCTGCGAGGGACTATTGTTGAGTCGCCTAGTCGCGTTAGGGTAGCACCTGCGGGAAACTCCATGGGAGTTGTCCAGTCGCGTTAAGGTGGTACCTGCGAGGGACTCCAGTGGAGTCGCCTAGTCGCGTTAGGGTAGCACCTGCGGGAAACTCCATGGGAGTTGTCCAGTCGCGTTAAGGTGGTACCTGCGAGGGACTCCAGTGGAGTCGCCTAGTCGCGTTAAGGTGGTACCTGCGAGGGACTATTGTTGAGTCGCCTAGTCGCGTTAGGGTAGCACCTGCGGGAAACTCCATGGGAGTTGTCCAGTCGCGTTAAGGTGGTACCTGCGAGGGACTATTGTTGAGTCGCCTAGTCGCGTTAGGGTAGCACCTGCGGGAAACTCCATGGGAGTTGTCCAGTCGCGTTAAGGTGGTACCTGCGAGGGACTATTGTTGAGTCGCCTAGTCGCGTTAAGGTGGTACCTGCGAGGGACTATTGTTGAGTCGCCTAGTCGCGTTAGGGTAGCACCTGCGGGAAACTCCATGGGAGTTGTCCAGTCGCGTTAAGGTGGTACCTGCGAGGGACTATTGTTGAGTCGCCTAGTCGCGTTAGGGTAGCACCTGCGGGAAACTCCATGGGAGTTGTCCAGTCGCGTTAAGGTGGTACCTGCGAGGGACTATTGTTGAGTCGCCTAGTCGCGTTAGGGTAGCACCTGCGGGAAACTCCATGGGAGTCGCCGAGTCGCGTTAGGGTAGCACCTGCGGGAAACTCCATGGGAGTTGTCCAGTCGCGTTAAGGTGGTACCTGCGAGGGACTATTGTTGAGTCGCCTAGTCGCGTTAAGGTGGTACCTGCGAGGGACTATTGTTGAGTCGCCTAGTCGCGTTAGGGTAGCACCTGCGGGAAACTCCATGGGAGTCGCCGAGTCGCGTTAGGGTAGCACCTGCGGGAAACTCCATGGGAGTTGTCCAGTCGCGTTAAGGTGGTACCTGCGAGGGACTATTGTTGAGTCGCCTAGTCGCGTTAAGGTGGTACCTGCGAGGGACTATTGTTGAGTCGCCTAGTCGCGTTAAGGTGGTACCTGCGAGGGACTATTGTTGAGTCGCCTAGTCGCGTTAGGGTAGCACCTGCGGGAAACTCCATGGGAGTTGTCCAGTCGCGTTAAGGTGGTACCTGCGAGGGACTATTGTTGAGTCGCCTAGTCGCGTTAGGGTAGCACCTGCGGGAAACTCCATGGGAGTTGTCCAGTCGCGTTAAGGTGGTACCTGCGAGGGACTATTGTTGAGTCGCCTAGTCGCGTTAAGGTGGTACCTGCGAGGGACTATTGTTGAGTCGCCTAGTCGCGTTAGGGTAGCACCTGCGGGAAACTCCATGGGAGTTGTCCAGTCGCGTTAAGGTGGTACCTGCGAGGGACTATTGTTGAGTCGCCTAGTCGCGTTAGGGTAGCACCTGCGGGAAACTCCATGGGAGTTGTCCAGTCGCGTTAAGGTGGTACCTGCGAGGGACTATTGTTGAGTCGCCTAGTCGCGTTAGGGTAGCACCTGCGGGAAACTCCATGGGAGTCGCCGAGTCGCGTTAGGGTAGCACCTGCGGGAAACTCCATGGGAGTTGTCCAGTCGCGTTAAGGTGGTACCTGCGAGGGACTATTGTTGAGTCGCCTAGTCGCGTTAGGGTAGCACCTGCGGGAAACTCCATGGGAGTTGTCCAGTCGCGTTTAGCACGTGTGATGAGCTTCGGTTCTGTGAATGAACAACGAGTAGCAAACGAAAGAACAGCAACTGAGCGAGTAGAAACCTCATCTGTTAGGGGTTGTGTTGCATTATGTTTGTTGTATGCATATTTCCCTACTTACTAAGCATTAGGCTGATGTTTTGTGTTCCGTGGTGTAGGTATAGACGGGAGTACAGGTGAGGACCTAAGGAAAGCTAGGCTTGGTGCGCAGTTGGTGATGTACAGGGCATGCCGGTGCAGGCAGTTGTCGAGGCGTCTCGATCATGGTCTTCGGAAGGTTGTGAGTGATGATTATTATTTTGGTATTTTTGATGTATCTAGTTGGTGACTGGGAGATTTGATACGTGTTGGCACGTTGTTTTTATAAAGGTTTTCGTAATGAATTTTTAAAGATTTTGAGTCGTTGGGTTGTTGAGTAATGGTGGTGGTATTTTGAGGATTTAAACTATATATTTTCGGGTTTTAAATCGCAGGTTTTGGTTTATCGGATTTTAGGCGTTATGCCGTCCGTTTTGATTTTAAAACAAACGATGTCGGGTTTAAGTTTGCTATTTTTAATTATATTCGGTTGAAGTCGGTTTTCTAAAATTTTTATGGGATTTGAAGGTTCGAGTGTCGGGGAGGTATGGTTAAAGTTTCGTGAATTTTGGAGGTGTTCGGGGTGGAGAAATATGAGGAAAAGTGGGGAAAGGTAAAAAGGAGTCAAAATAGAAGGTTTTTAAGCATTTTGGGTCGAGAAAACCCGAGGAGGCCCGATCGGTCGGGCCTCGGACCGCGACCAATCGCGGTGGGGCGCACAGGCGCGCGCGGCGCGCGCAGCGCACGCACAGCGTGGGCGCTCGCGGCGCCCAGCGCCCTATTTGTGCCGTTTTTCCGATTTGTTTTTTTTTTTTTGTTTTTTTTTTTTTGTTTTTTTTTTTTTGTTTTTTTTTTTTTTGTTTTTTTTTTTTTTTTTGTTTTTTTTTTTTTTTGTTTTTTTTTTTTTTGTTTTTTTTTTTTTTTGTTTTTTTTTTTTTGTTTTTTTTTTTTTTTGTTTTTTTTTTTTTTGTTTTTTTTTTTTTGTTTTTTTTTTTTTTTTGTTTTTTTTTTTTTTTTGTTTTTTTTTTTTTTTTTTTTTGTTTTTTTTTTTTTTTGTTTTTTTTTTTTTTGTTTTTTTTTTTTTTGTTTTTTTTTTTTTTTTGTTTTTTTTTTTTTTTTGTTTTTTTTTTTTTTTGTTTTTTTTTTTTTGTTTTTTTTTTTTTTTGTTTTTTTTTTTTTGTTTTTTTTTTTTTTTGTTTTTTTTTTTTTTGTTTTTTTTTTTTTGTTTTTTTTTTTTTTGTTTTTTTTTTTTTTGTTTTTTTTTTTTTTGTTTTTTTTTTTTTGTTTTTTTTTTTTTGTTTTCACAGCCACTACGCGGACATCCTTCATCAACTGTAAGTCTGTTTATACCTTTGTTTGATTTTGCTTCTTAGAGATTACTTGTTTTAAATTTTATAGGAGTTTTATAAATATGGTTCGAGGAAGGGATCCTAGAGATGACGCGATGGATCGACTTACGGAGTTGTTAGACCGCCAGTCCCAGCATATGGACCGGCAAGCACAACAAATTACAGACTTAGTGAATCGAGAGAACCAGCGAGAGAATCAGAGAGCTCAGGAGCTGGTAGTCCCCAGTAATCAGGGTATGCAGAGGTTTCAAAGCCTACGGCCTCCAGTATTCGAAGGCCAGTCATCGGATCCGACACGTGCCGAGGAATGGATTCGGGTTATGGAGGATATGTTGGCTTATGCCGAGGTGGGGAACGGGATCAAGGTGGCTTATGCTACCTTTCATTTGGCATTGGATGCCCGCTTCTGGTGGGATTCAATCAAGGCAACTACAGATGTATCGGTTATGACTTGGGATCGGTTCAAATTTTTATTCTTCGATAAGTATTTCAGCCGTACAGTGAGAGTGGCCAAGAGGAATGAGTTCACACAGCTGAAGCAGACTGGTTCAGTTGCAGATTATATTCGGAAGTTTGAGGCATTATCCAGATTTGCGCCTCGCCTGGTCAGCGATAATGAAGAGAAGGTACACCAGTTCATGGAGGGACTGAACCCGGAGATCCGGATGCATGTGATAGTGTCTGGGATTATTGACGTGCCCTATTCAGAGGTTACAGCCAAGGCTCTGGACTTTGAGGCTGCCAGAGCTACTTGTATTAGACCGAGGGAGCCAGCGAAGGGCTTTTTCCGAGAGATCCGTCCCCAGTCTCAGAACAGAGGATGGCAGCCTAGGGCACAGCCGCCTCAGCAGCAGCCGAGGGGTGTGAAGAGACCTCTTGAGGGAGGTAACGATAGAGGCAAGGGAAAGCAAGTACAGGGGGCTCCTCAGATGCCATGGTGCCCCAGGTGCCAGAAGGAGCATAGTGGCGAGTGCCGAGTTGGCACGAACAAATGTTATAGATGTGGAGATATCGGCCACTTTGTCAGGGATTGTCCGCAGCAGGGCCGTGACCAGTTTGGCGGAAATCAGAGGAGAGTTACGCCGAGGATCTTCGCACTTATTGAGCCAGGCGACGTTGATGACGAGGCTCAGCCTGCCGTGATTGCAGGTACTATATTGGTTGCTGGTGTTCCTGTATTTTCTTTACTAGACACGGGGGCTACACATTCTTTTGTTTCCACCACTTGTGTGTCGAGATTGAGGCTTGCGCCTGAGTTAGCAGAATGCGAGTATAGTGTGATGCTACCGTCAGGAGAGTGTATGCCGTCAGGTCGTATTGTCCAGGGCAATATTATCTCAGTTGGGGATCGCACCCTCTATGCTCACCTTATTGTTATGGGCATCGAGCACTATGATCTTATCATAGGGATGGACTGGCTTGCGCAGCACTACGCCACCATCGACTGTCGATCCGGGATTGTGACCTTCCGACCCCCGGGTAAAGCTGAGTTTTCTTATCAGGCGATGAGCAGATTGAGTAGCTCGCCTATCTCTTATTCCATGATGGTCAACGAGCAGTTTAAAGGTGCGTGCTCTATTTATTTGGCCTCTGTATTTGATAATCAGTTGCTCAGCGGATTGAAGCCGAGCAACATTCCTATAGTCAGAGAGTTTTCTGGCATCTTTCTTGATGATCTTCCCGGATTACCACCAGATCGGGAGATTGAGTTCACTATTGACGTCTATCCTAACTCCGCGCCGAGGTTTAAGAACCCGTATCGATTGGCGCCAGCTGAGTTGCGAGAGTTGAGGACTCAGCTTGACGAGTTGTTAGAGAAGGGTTTCATTCGGCCCAGCGTTTCACCCTGGGGTGCGCCCGTTCTGTTTGTCAAAAAGAAAGACGGGACCCTCAGGATGTGCATTGATTACAGGGAGCTGAATAAGCTCACAGTGAAGAATAAGTATCCACTGCCCCGGATTGACGACTTATTTGATCAGCTACAGGGTGCCCGAGTATTTTCAAGGATTGATCTCCGCTCGGGTTACAATCAGCTGAAGGTCCGTACGGATGATATACCAAAGACGGCATTCCGAACGAGGTATGGGCATTATGAGTTCCTTGTCATGTCTTTTGGACTTACTAATGCCCCTGCAGCGTTTATGGACCTGATGAACCGTGTCTTTAAGGAGTATCTGGATAAGTTCGTGGTGGTTTTCATCGATGACATCTTGATTTACTCTAAGACGAAGGAAGAGCACGAGGACCATCTGAGGATCGTTTTGCAGATTCTGAGTCAACGCCAGCTGTATCCAAAGTTTTCGAAGTGCGAGTTTTGGCTTGACAGAGTGAGCTTCCTTGGCCATATTATATCACAGGACGGAGTTTCTGTGGATCCGAGCAAGATTCAGGTGGTCAGAGATTGGCCACAGCCGAAGAACGTACGTGAGGTGCGTGGATTTCTCGGATTGGCCAGTTATTATCGGAAGTTTATAGAGGGATTCTCGAAGATCGCACTTCCTCTTACACGATTGACTCGGAAGAACGAGAAATTTGTATGGTCAGCTGCTTGTGAAGATAGTTTTATGGAGTTAAAGCAGAGATTGACCACCGCTCCAGTACTGGCGCTACCTGTTGAAGGTGTCAAATGCTGTATTTATTGCGATGCATCTGGAGTGGGACTCGGTTGTGTATTGATGCAGGAGGGGAGAGTTATTGCTTATGCTTCTCGGCAGTTGAAGCCGTACGAGCAGAATTACCCTACGCACGACCTTGAGTTAGCAGCTGTGGTCTTCGCACTGAAGATATGAAGACACTATTTATATGGGCAGCAGTGCGAGATATTTTCCGACCACAAGAGCCTGAAGTATCTATTTACGCAGAAGGAGCTGAACATGCGACAGAGACGGTGGCTTGAGTTCATCAAAGACTATGATTTTGACATTAAGTACCATCCAGGAAAGGCAAACAAGGTTGTTGATGCCTTGAGTAGAGTGCCTTCTGCGAGTCAGCCTTCATTAGCAGCGATGTCAGTTACGCTGCGGTCTGAGATTGAGATATTCGATGTGGAGATAGTGGCTGAGTTGTCCAGTATGCTTGCCAACATTTCTCTCAGGCCAACTATTCTTGATCGTATACGCGAGGCTTAGCAGAGTGATACGGAGTGTATGGAGCTTCGATCGAGCATGACATTGGGAGACTCGTCAGATTTCCATTTATCAGAGGATGGTATTCTGAAGTTCAGGCATAGGTAGTACGTGCCTAGTGACGAGGATCTAAAGAAAGAGATATTTGCCGAGGCACATTCTTCGGCATATTCTGTGCACCCGGGGAGTACCAAGATGTACCGGGATTTGAAACAGCACTTCTGGTGGCCAAACATGAAGAGGGAGGTTGCCAAGTACGTTGAGACCTGCTTAGTATGTCAGCAGGTAAAGGCTGAGCACCAGAGACCCGCTGGAACATTATTACCACTGCCGATTCCGGAGTGGAAGTGGGAGCAGATCTCCATGGATTTCATTGTGGGGCTCCCGAGGACTACGAGAGGCCATGACGGCATTTGGGTTATTGTGGACCGATTGACAAAGTCGGCTCACTTTTTGCCTGTGAAGATGGCGTCTTCTATGGATCAGCTCGCAGAGCTCTATGTACAGGAGATTGTGAAGTTGCACGGAGTGCCGGTTTCTATTGTCTCGGATCGAGATCCGAGGTTTACATCGAAGTTCTGGAAGAGTCTGCACAAAACTATGGGGACTCAGCTTAATTTCAGCACAGCGTTTCATCCTCAGACTGATGGTCAGACAGAGAGGACGAATCAGATTCTGGAGGATATGCTCAGAGCATGTGTGCTGGAGTTTCAGGGATCGTGGAGCAGGTATTTGCCACTGATCGAGTTCTCTTATAATAACAGCTTCCAGGCTACTATCGGTATGGCTCCGTATGAAGCCTTATATGGTCAAAAGTGTAGATCTCTGCTGTATTGGGACGAGGTTGGTGAGGCTAGCATCGTTGGACCTGAGATTCTGCAGCAGACGGCAGAGAAGATTGCCATTATCCGACAGCGCATCGAGGTAGCTCAGAGCCGGCAGAAGAGCTATGCTGACACTAGACGGAGAGAGCTAGAGTTTGAGGAAGGCGACGAAGTTTATCTTAAAGTTTCTCCGTTCAAAGGCGTTGCGAGATTTGGAAGGAAGGGTAAGTTAAACCCTCGTTATGTGGGGCCCTTTCCTATTCTGAAGAGGATCGGGAAGTTGGCGTACAGATTGCAGCTTCCGGCTTCTATGGAGGGTATCCACGATGTATTTCATGTATCTATGCTTCGGAAGTGCTTGCGCGATCCGTCGCATATTGTGGAGGCTACAAAGATCGAGGTACAGCCTACCTTGAGCTATGAGGTGAGGCCGGTACGTATTTTGGAGCATTCCATCAAGGTTCTACGCAACAAAGAAATTCCGCTAGTCAAAGTTCTATGGCGGAATCACGAGGTAGAAGAGGCGACGTGGGAACGACAGCAGGATATGATGACTAAGTATCCTGATTTGTTTGTATGATTTAATTTTGTGGACAAAATTCTGAATAAGTAGGGTAGAATGTAATATCCGGCTTGTACGGATTTCAGATATAATATATTTTATTGTTATTCTATTATATAATGACACTTTTGGTAAATATGTCAAATCAAGTCCGTTTCACAAAAAGAAAGCGTCATTATGATTCTAACGAATAATAAGAATTTTAAAGAATTTACGGAAATTTTCGGAGATCAAACACTATATTCTGAGTAAATACACTTTTCGTAATGTAAAAGACGTTCTCGTAAAAATAGTAAACGAGGTCCGATTTGCGAACGGACAGTTTTATTAAATCTGAAATATTACATTGGACTTGTTGGTGAAATAAGGAGGTTTAGTGAAACCAAACAGTTGGAGGATTAACGAACCGAAGGACGAAACTAATATAAAAACTAAAGAAGGGCAAAATGGTAATTTACAAAGTAAATATTTAATTTATAAAACAAAAATCCTCTTCCTTCGGCAGAATCAATTTCCATTCTGTCTTTTTCTTTCTCCTGCGACCAGAGAAGAGAAGAAACCCTCGGTTTCTCCTCTGCCGACGACGCCGAGCTCCGTTCCGACCTCCGATCGACTTCGAACCTTCACGGTTTCTCCTCCTCTCGCTATCCTAGGTATGCATCTACGTTCTTAGAGCTTTTATTTCGACATTTACGGCGTTTTAGGTAATTAGGGTTTCGATCGATTTTCGTTAAAAATGAGATTTAGGGTTCGTAATTAATAGGTTAGCCATGATTAAGTATATATTGGACGTATTTGACGTTATTGGACGAAGTTAAATCAAATCGTAAAAAGGTTAAAAATTAGGAATTTTTGGAAAAGTTCGTTAATTGTAATTTCGAACCATCGAGCATGAATTAGTCGTTTAAGTATCTCGATTTGATGAGCTAGAAGTTTTAAGGAATCCCTTAGTTAAGGTTTCGTTGAAGTTGGACGTTTAGAAGTTTAAATTTTTTTTAACGATAAGTGCTTCGAATTGCTTAGGTGAACGACTCTCTTGGACGAAGCTCGAGAATCTGTGCGCTCAAGGTAAGTTTCCGTGACTTACTCTGACCAATTGGTCTACACCATACTTCGTTGTCGTATCGAGGATCCCTGAAGCGTTATTTGTTTAAAATTGCTTTGGTTGGGTAGATAGGTTTATGATTGTTTTAGGTTATTCTATTTCAGTCTTGATGGTATACATGTGCTTGTTTATTGTATTTTTATATTATGCTCATATCTGTTCATGCATCACGTATTTCAAATGTCATGAAAATGAATTTCTGCACGTGTTTTAAGAAAAGAAAACGAACCTCTGTAATGAATGAATGTAATCTGTCTGTATCTGGTCACGCGAGGTGGGGCTCAGGCACGGCTGTGCGTGTTGCAAGCGTGTACCCCCTCCTCTCTGGAAAGAGTAGTCCGACCGCAGGATGGGCTCTCTCCGGTTAGTGGGTTGCGATCTCGGTGACAATCTGTCTGTCTGCGACGTAATGAATCTGTATCTGAATCTGAATCTGCATGATTTCTGAATGGCATACGCACGCATGCATCTGCATTTACGTAGCTTACTGAGATTTCATTATCTCATAGATGTCTGTATGGTGTAGGTGACGTTCTAGGTGACATAGATCCAGGTGAGGACGACGTTCCTCCTTCTGATGTCTGAGGCAGTTGATGGATGATGGCCCGTGAGAGTGCGCTGGGCAGTCGAGGCGCGTTATGACCCGTGGGGGAAGTATGTATAGATTTTGGGATTTTCAGGATGTTTGGGCTGATGTTAATTTGTATTGAGCATATTAGGATGCTTGTCTGGTAGTTGATAGGTTTACTTTTGACGTTTCAAATGTTTTGGGTAATCGTATTTAAAACGTTTTGTTAAGTCTTTTATTCGAATGTTATAGAAAATGTTTTGAAATGCTTTTAGGTGGTTACGGATAGGCTCGGTTTTTAGAGTTGTCCACGCAGTTGGACTTCGCAAAGTTCGACGCGAGTCGATTGAGTTTAGATTATGTTTTAATCGGTTGAGTGCAGGTTGTGAGTTATGGTGATTACTAGTGAAAGGAAGAAGATGATTTGCTCCCTGGAAATCGGATTCCAGAGAACAAATCGATGTGTTTGATGCTGTGAAGTATGAAGTGTTAAAGTCTATTGAATGAAGGAAGGGAGGGATCGCTGCATAGTGTGCAGCGATCGATCTCTGCTGAAAAAGCAGAGATCGATCGCCGCCCTTGCTTGGTATGCAGCGATCGATCTCTGCTGAAAAGTAGAGATCGATCGCTTGCTGCATGCAAGCATGCAGCGATCGATCTCTGCTGAAAAGCAGAGATCGATCGCCGCCTCCTTTTGGCAGCGAATGGTTCCGATTCTGCCCCTGCTTTAATTTTTATTAAATATTTAAATGTTTTAAGTTTATTTTAAATGTTTTAAGTTTTATTTAAATGTTTTAAGTTTTATTTAAATGTTTTAAGTTTTATTTAAATGTTTTAAGTTTTATTTAAATGTTTTAAGTTTTATTTAAATGTTTTAAGTTTTATTTAAATGTTTTAAGTTTTATTTAAATGTTTTAAGTTTTATTTAAATGTTTTAAGTTTTATTTAAATGTTTTAAGTTTTATTTAAATGTTTTAAGTTTTATTTAAATGTTTTAAGTTTTATTTAAATGTTTTAAGTTTTATTTAAATGTTTTAAGTTTTATTTAAATGTTTTAAGTTTTATTTAAATGTTTTAAGTTTTATTTAAATGTTTTAAGTTTTATTTAAATGTTTTAAGTTTTATTTAAATGTTTTAAGTTTTATTTAAATGTTTTAAGTTTTATTTAAATGTTTTAAGTTTTATTTAAATGTTTTAAGTTTTATTTAAATGTTTTAAGTTTTATTTAAATGTTTTAAGTTTTATTTAAATGTTTTAAGTTTTATTTAAATTGTTTTAGTTTATGTTTTAAATGATTTACCAAACAAACTTCGATTCCGGTTTCGGTTTCGATTTCAATTCTGCTTTAACGTTAGGTTTTAAAGTTATAAAATGTGAGGATAAAAAATAAAAATAAAAAAAGATAAATAAATATAGTACGGGAAATACGGGTACAGTACTAGGGATGTTACATTTATGGGTGATTGTGATGACCCGAATGTGAACGTATGTGTATAACTGCGGGGCAAACCTCGGGTTGCGGGGCAAACCTCGGGACCTAAGCCGAGTGTAGGCGAATCCTGGACTCGAGTATAGGCGAATCCCGGGTCGTAAAGAGGGGGTTGTCACAATCTCACATCGCTTGGGAAAGTATGTGGAAATGAAACATATGTAAGAGATCCCTCCCAAAATAGCAAGACGCGTTTTGGAGCACAATTGGCAACGGATCCCATAAGAACTCCAAAATTAAAAGTGCTTTGGCGAGAGCAATCCCAGGTTGGGTGACCTTCTGGGAAGTTCTCGCCAAACAAAGCCGTGAGGGGAGGATATTGTGCTACGGCCCAATCCCCAGAGCGGACAATATATTGCTGGGAAAATGGGTCGTTACAGTTTTGACCCGACATTTTTCGATGTATTTTAAACGTATTTTGGGCCCGTTTTCCAATGAATTTCGAGGGTTCGAAAAACCCAAAAACGCGTTTTAAAAATTTACTAAAATTAGTTTTAAATGATATTTTAAACGTGGGATCGGTTTGCAAACGTAGCGCACCGAGCCGGAGTGGGTTCGGGGTGTTACACTTGAGATAGTGGCCAATCACTCCACATCGAAAGCACTTATCTGTGCCCAATCTACAATCGCCATAGTGTTCCTTCTGGCAATTAGGACACAGAGGTCTCCGAGAAGTTCTTCGTACACGCTTTTGTCAGCTTTGTCTGATTTCCTCCCTGCCCATCATCTTCGTACCATGGTTATTGGGAGCGACCACTCCTTGGGTCCTTGGGTTTTCTCAATTTGTCAATATCTCGAGCTGTCGAGATTGTGTAACACCCGACATTTCGGCCAAGTGATTTTCTGACCATTTTCATTGTCACCCTCTTATTTAACCTTTATGATTTAAATTTAATGTTAAGATAAAATTATTACAAGTTGAGTAAAACTAGGTTGGGTGGCAGTTTTGTAATTAAAATTTATGGGTTAGGTATAAATAGGAAATGGAAACCTCAAACCTCATTTATTACCACTGTAGCCGACATTCCCTCTCGGCGATTCCTTCTCTCCCAAGCTTTTACTCTCGGCTATCAGAACCTCCCCTTGCCGACGGCTGGTTTCAGCCTGCTTTTCTCTGCAATCTGCACCCGAGGTATGAAATGGACAATGTAGTCATTTATTAGTGATTAAAGCTCTGCTTTCAACTCGGCATTTGAGTTCGGATTTCTAGCAGTGGCCGAGTAGTTTTAGACTCTTTTAAGTCTGAGAGTAGAAATGCCATCCCAAATCGATTCTGAACATTTTAAAGTAACCAACTCGGATTTAATCAATGGTAAAACCTGTCCACCTAGTTTCGGATTTCAGACTGCAGTGTGTCAAACAGTGGAATCGGAATGACTTTAGCTGTTAGATTCTAGGATGACTTTCGAGTAGAACTTTTAGGACTTTATTTTAACTACTGTAATGTGGAATGTTTTAGGTGAAGAAGTTGAAGAGAAAGTGATTCAAGTTGCTAAGGAATCCAGGTAAGTGAATGTACTAAGTTTCCGGCCAATAGGGCCCTACATCAAAGGATTATGTTACATTTAGTGAACGTTGTCAGCTATAAGTTCGATGAAATGTCGATGGATATGATTCAGGTATTCTGATATACTCCCCTGTCTTAGTTCGATGATTAAGTGCATTTATGTTATGCATCATGTTTTACTTCTCAAGCATATGAAAATGTTTTGAAATATGTTTTCCCATGAATAAGATAAGAAGATAAAACTTATGCAACGTGGTTAAGTGAGGGTTGGGGGTGGTTCGGCGCATGTCACAGTCCGCAGTAGGACATATGAATACGACCCGCAGTAGGGACCATGCTCAAACTCACTGTCGAACCCCCTTTACCAGCACAAATCCTCTCTTAATCCACATAATGTAATGAAGAATACGAATGATGAATATGAGCATGTCCATGAATGATGATTATGATCAATGAATACGAGATACGATTATGAATGATGATTAAGACTAAGTACACGAAAAGAAAAGACTCATGAGCATGTTTTTCTCCAAGTTATGCATTCATGAACTCATAATAGTTTGCATTCCTTACTAAGCCTTAGGCTTACAGTTACACCTTATGATGTAGGTGAAGAAATATCAGGTGAGGATTTCAAGATTGATGAAAGTGTCTGAGTTCGGTTGCTGGAAGTGATTAGGGTGGAAAATCTGTGGCTGGATGGCGAACATGACTCTCTGGTTTAAGCTTTTAAGATTTTAATAATGTTTATGAACAAGGAAGTCTAAGTATGATGAGTTTACTTGCGAATATTGAGCTTTAAGTCTGTCTAATATGAGTACTGAGTCTGAAAATATTTGTGAAGATATAGAATGAGTTATTTTACCTAAGTCTTCCGCTGTGTGAGTTTGAATGAATTTATGGTTTATTCCGATGAGTTTTGGCCATTAAGATTTAAGTTACGAGGTCTACGTTTATCTAGATAGAAGTCTGAGAAAACCAGGATGTCTTCCGCTGAGGAATATAATATGGAGGGAATGAGTTTGTCTTCCGGCTGACGTCATCGGAAGAGGAAAAGTATTTGTCTTCCGGCTGACGTCATCGGTAGAAGAAATGTGATGGAAGTCGGGAGAGTTTGTCTTCCGGCTGACGTCATCGGAAGAGGAAAAGTATTTGTCTTCCGGCTGACGTCATAGTGATCGGCAGGAGTGAGAGTTATATGGATATATTCAGTGAATTGAATGAGAATGTTTTAAGTTATGTTAAGTCAAAAAAAAAATATAGATGAATAAATATGTGGACTATTATGATCAAGTTACTCACGAGTTTAGTAACAACCGAGTTTAAGGATTCGGGGCGTTACAATTATGGTATCAGAGCTAAGCCAGGTTCTAAAATCGGTTCTCGGAAGAGGAAAAGTATTTGTCTTCCGGCTGACGTCATCGGAAGAGGAAAAGTATTTGTCTTCCGGCTGACGTCATCGGAAGAGGAAAAGTATTTGTCTTCCGGCTGACGTCATCGGAAGAGGAAAAGTATTTGTCTTCCGGCTGACGTCATCGGAAGAGGAAAAGTATTTGTCTTCCGGCTGACGTCATCGGAAGAGGAAAAGTATTTGTCTTCCGGCTGACGTCATCGGAAGAGGAAAAGTATTTGTCTTCCGGCTGACGTCATCGGAAGAGGAAAAGTATTTGTCTTCCGGCTGACGTCATCGGAAGAGGAAAAGTATTTGTCTTCCGGCTGACGTCATCGGAAGAGGAAAAGTATTTGTCTTCCGGCTGACGTCATCGGAAGAGGAAAAGTATTTGTCTTCCGGCTGACGTCATCGGAAGAGGAAAAGTATTTGTCTTCCGGCTGACGTCATCGGAAGAGGAAAAGTATTTGTCTTCCGGCTGACGTCATCGGAATAGTAAGAATTGTGATGGAAGTCGGGTAGGTTTGTCTTCCGACTGACGTCACCGGTAGAGGAAGTGAGTTCTTTGTCGTTTACTGACCGGTAGAGGAAGTGAGTTTTAATTGATCACACGGGTTGCACGTGACTGTCGGCAGATGCAATATGTGTGCCTGCGATAGATGTTTAATGACTCATGTGGGATGCACGTGCTGACCGGCAGATCAACTAGAAGCTCGTCGTTTAGTGATCGGCAGGAGTGAGAGTTATAATGGATATATTCAGTGAATGAATGAGATGTTTTAAGTTATGTTAAGTCAAAAAAAATATAGATGAATAAATATGTGGACTATTATGATCAAGTTACGTCACGAGTTTAGTAACAAACCGAGTTTAAGGATTCGGGGCGTTACAATTATGGTATCAGAGCTAAGCCAGGTTCTAAAATCGGTTCTGTAGACTGCCTCCCAGCACAGATTGCCACCTGAGCACTCTCCAACAACTGTAAGTGTTTACGATTCTAGTGATGTCATTATGTTAAGATGTGTTTCTATTATTGTTTAGGAACCTCAAGATGGTAAGAGGTCAACAGAGGGAAGACAACGTGGGTAGTACCACCGTTGCTCAGCTGATAGAATTAGTTAATCGCCAATCACGACAAATAGAACAACTAGTGATTACTAGGGAAGAGCTTGGGAACTCCAGCTCTAATGTAACTCATGATCATGGGGGTGAGCGCTTCCACAGGCTTAGGCCACCAACATTTAATGGCCAAATTCCGGACCCTGTGTATGCTGAGGAATGGATTCGTAAGATTGAGGACATGTTCAAGTATGCAAAAGTAGATGAAGGAGATAGAGTCACATATGCTGTTTATCATTTGGAGCTGAATGCAAGACATTGGTGGGATTCTCTTCAGAGCACTGTTAATGCAGAGACTATGACTTGGGATATGTTTAAGACTGCCTTCTTTGACAAGTACTTCAATAGGACCGTTCAGGCCAGCAAGAAGAAAGAGTTCATGAATCTGCGACAATCTGGCTCTGTGACAGATTATATATGCAAATTTGATGCTTTATCACGGTTTGCTCCCCGATTGGTTGAGAATGATGAGGACAAGATTTATCAATTTGTTCAAGGACTAAAGCCGAGTTTGTATGTGAAGGTAAAGACTTCTGGGATACACAATGTACCTTATGGCGAAGTGACGGCTAAGGCCTTAGAACTGGAGGAGGCTGAGATGACAGCTTATGCACAGCGTGAGCAACCAAAGAAGTTCACTAAGGAGACTCAACCACCACCACGACAGAACAAGGGATGGCAACCCCAGCAGAACAGGAACCAACAACAACAACAGCAAGGTGTTAAGAGATCCTTCAATCCAAGTGATGACCAAGGAAGAGGAAAGCGACCTTCGGCTCCCCTATGTTCCAACTGCCAGAAGAATCACCATGGTGAGTGCAAGCTGCACTCTGGCCGTTGCTATAGATGTGACAAGGTTGGACACATAGCCAGAGACTGCCCGATGCCATCAGACCCGAATCGAATCAGAGTTGCACCAAGAGTCTATGCTATGATGGAGGATGAAGATGCTGAACCACGCACGGTCATATCAGGTACCATTATGTTTTGTGGTCTTTCTGCTTATACACTTATCGATACGGGAGCCACACACTCATTCATAGCAACCCTGTTTCTGTGTAAACATAAGTTAGAACTTTCACCAGTTGATAAACCGTATAGAGTTATGTTACCATCAGGGAAGTCCTTACATTCTGAGCAAATGTTGAAGGGTGATGTTTTGTCCTTAGGAGATAAGGAGCTATATGTAGAACTGATTATGATTGACATGAAAGGATATGAAATTATTTTAGGAATGGATTGGTTATTTAGGCATTATGCCACGATTAGTTGTAGGTCTGGCCTAGTTGATTTCCGACCCCCAAATGGCGATCGGTATACCTTCCAAGCTATTCCAAAAATGAGTAAGATACCAATTATATCCTCTCTAGTGACTCAACGGTTACTGAAGAGTGGTTGTTTGAGTTATCTAGCTAACATAATGGATGTCCGAGTAAAGAATAAGGTGGAACTACAAGATATTCCTACGGTACGAGAGTTTCCTGAAGCATTCTTGGACGATTTACCGGGACTACCGCCCGATAGAGAGATAGAATTTGTGATTGATACATACCCCGAGGCATTACCTGTGTCTAAGAACCCTTATCGAATGGCACCTGTTGAGTTAAAAGAATTAAAGGTCCAACTACAGGAATTAGTTGACAAGGGATTTATACGTTCTAGTAGTTCTCCCTGGGGTGCACCTGTCCTTTTCGTTAAAAAGAAAGATGGTTCTCTTAGAATGTGTATAGACTACAGAGAACTAAATAAGTTGACAGTCAAGAATAAATATCCTTTACCCCGGATTGATGACCTGTTTGACCAACTACAAGGAGCTAAGGTGTTCTCAAAGATTGACTTACGTTCGGGATATTACCAACTGAAGGTTAAGGAAGGAGATATACCAAAGACAGCCTTCAGAACCCGCTACGGACACTATGAATTTCTTGTAATGTCATTTGGACTGACTAACGCGCCTGCAGCTTTCATGGACTTGATGAACCGAGTGTTTCGTGAGTACCTGGATAAGTTTGTAATTGTGTTTATAGATGACATTTTAATATACTCACAGACTGAAACCGACCATGCAGAACATTTGAGAATAGTGTTATCAACCTTAAAACAGCAGCAACTATATGCCAAATTGTCCAAATGTGAATTTTGGCAGGATAAAGTCAACTTTTTAGGTCATGTCATTTCTGCTGAGGGCATATCAGTAGATCCAACTAAGGTTCAGGCCGTTATGGACTGGCCACAGCCAAAGAATGTCAGTGAAGTTCGAAGTTTCCTTGGTCTGGCTGGCTATTATAGAAAGTTCATTAAAGGATTCTCTATGATAGCTAAACCTTTGACTAATTTAACCAAGAAGGACCTCAAGTACTCTTGGACCGAAGCTTGTGAAGATAGCTTCCAATCATTGAAACAGAAGTTAACGACAGCCCCACTATTAACTCTCCCAACTGAAGAAGGAAAATTTAGTGTTTATTGTGACGCATCCAAGATTGGTTTGGGATGTGTTTTGATGCAAGAAGGTAAAGTTGTGGCGTATGCCTCTAGACAGCTAAAAGGTTATGAACAGAATTACCCCACTCATGATTCAGAGCTAGCTGCAGTTGTTTTTGCTTTAAAAATTTGGAGGCACTATTTGTATGGACGGCAGTGCGATGTATTTTCTGACCACAAGAGTTTAAAGTATCTTTTCACCCAAAAGGAATTAAACATGAGACAAAGACGTTGGTTAGAATTTGTTAAGGACTATGACTTTGAAATCAAGTATCACCCGGGTAAGGCTAATGCTGTAGCCGATGCCTTGAGCAGGATGTCAAAGACAATGCAACCCGCAATGTCAGTTTTGTCTGCACCCTTGAGGACTGAAGTTCAGAAGTTTGAATTGGAACTAGTTCCAGAGTTGTCAGCCTTACTTACCGATTTGACCATTCAACCAACGGTTTTGGAAAAGATCAAAGAGTCACAACAGAAGGATTCCGAGGTGAATAACAGTATGATGAATAAGTTGAAGGATGCCACCTCCGAGTTTAGTCTTTCCAACGATGGAATCCTGAGATTTAGAAATCGATGGTATGTCCCTAGTGATGAAGAACTACGTAAGTTGATTTTGGCCGAGGCTCACTCGTCTTCCTTTTCTGTACATCCTGGTAGCACCAAGATGTATCGAGACTTGAAGTTACTTTATTGGTGGCCTAATATGAAGAGGGATGTCGCCAAGTATGTAGAGTCATGCTTGGTATGCCAGCAAGTTAAAGCAGAGCACCAACGACCAGGGGGTACCCTTCAGCCTCTACCTATTCCCGAATGGAAGTGGGAAAACATTGCCATGGATTTTGTCGTAGGTTTACCTAAGACAACTAGAGGACATGACAGTATATGGGTTGTGATTGATAGGATGACAAAGTCAGCTCATTTCTTACCTGTTAAGACAACCTACACGATGGACCAACTTGCTAATCTTTATGTTCAAGAAATTATCAGATTGCATGGGATTCCCGTATCCATAGTTTCTGACCGTGACCCTAGATTCACCTCCCGATTCTGGAAAAGTTTGCAAGGTACATTAGGTACAAAATTATCCTTCAGCACCGCCTTTCACCCGCAGACAGATGGACAATCCGAGAGGACCATTCAGATACTCGAGGATATGTTGAGAGCATGTGTGCTAGACTTTCAGACTACATGGAGTAGACACCTACCTCTGATTGAGTTTTCTTACAACAACAGTTACCAGTCCACTATTGGTATGGCACCCTATGAAGCTTTGTATGGCAGGAAATGTAGGTCACCTTTGTATTGGGATGAGGTTGGCGAAGCAAAACTTTTAGGCCCCGAGATTTTACAACAGATGTCAGACAAGATTACGATTATTAGGAGGAGAATGTTAACTGCACAAAGCCGACAGAAGAGTTATGCGGACCAAAGAAGAAGAGATCTTGAATTTTCTGTTGGTGATGAAGTTTTCCTGAAGATTTCACCATTTCGAGGAGTCTTAAGATTTGGTAAAAAGGGAAAGCTTAATCCACGATTTGTTGGACCATTCCCTGTCTTAGCAAGAATTGGCAGTACAGCCTATAGATTACTTTTGCCCCCATCTTTGGAAAAGGTTCACAATGTCTTTCATGTGTCTATGCTAAGGAAATGCATACGTGATCCGACTCAGGTTGTTGAACCGACAGAAATTGAAGTTGAGCCTAATTTAGTATATGAAGAGAAACCAATACAGATTTTGGAATATGCAGTCAAGACTCTGAGAAACAAAGAGATTCCATTGGTGAAAGTTTTATGGACAAATCACGGCATTGAAGAAGCCACATGGGAAAGACAGCAGGAGATGCTGGACAAATATCCTAAGTTATTTGCTTGAGCAATTTTCGAGGACGAAAATTTTGTTTAAGGAGGGGTGGATGTAACACCCGACATTTCGGCCATGTGATTTTCTGACCATTTTCATTGTCACCCTCTTATTTAACCTTTATGATTTAAATTTAATGTTAAGATAAAATTATTACAAGTTGAGTAAAACTAGGTTGGGTGGCAGTTTTGTAATTAAAATTTATGGGTTAGGTATAAATAGGAAATGGAAACCTCAAACCTCATTTATTACCACTGTAGCCGACATTCCCTCTCGGCGATTCCTTCTCTCCCAAGCTTTTACTCTCGGCTATCAGAACCTCCCCTTGCCGACGGCTGGTTTCAGCCTGCTTTTCTCTGCAATCTGCACCCGAGGTATGAAATGGACAATGTAGTCATTTATTAGTGATTAAAGCTCTGCTTTCAACTCGGCATTTGAGTTCGGATTTCTAGCAGTGGCCGAGTAGTTTTAGACTCTTTTAAGTCTGAGAGTAGAAATGCCATCCCAAATCGATTCTGAACATTTTAAAGTAACCAACTCGGATTTAATCAATGGTAAAACCTGTCCACCTAGTTTCGGATTTCAGACTGCAGTGTGTCAAACAGTGGAATCGGAATGACTTTAGCTGTTAGATTCTAGGATGACTTTCGAGTAGAACTTTTAGGACTTTATTTTAACTACTGTAATGTGGAATGTTTTAGGTGAAGAAGTTGAAGAGAAAGTGATTCAAGTTGCTAAGGAATCTAGGTAAGTGAATGTACTAAGTTTCCGGCCAATAGGGCCCTACATCAAAGGATTATGTTACATTTAGTGAACGTTGTCAGCTATAAGTTCGATGAAATGTCGATGGATATGATTCAGGTATTCTGATTTACTCCCCTGTCTTAGTTCGATGATTAAGTGCATTTATGTTATGCATCATGTTTTACTTCTCAAGCATATGAAAATGTTTTGAAATATGTTTTCTCATGAATAAGATAAGAAGATAAAACTTATGCAACGTGGTTAAGTGAGGGTTGGGGGTGGTTCGGCGCATGTCACAGTCCGCAGTAGGACATATGAATACGACCCGCAGTAGGGACCATGATCAAACTCACTGTCGAACCCCCTTTACCAGCACAAATCCTCTCTTAATCCACATAATGTAATGAAGAATACGAATGATGAATATGAGCATGTCCATGAATGATGATTATGATCAATGAATACGAGATACGATTATGAATGATGATTAAGACTAAGTACACGAAAAGAAAAGACTCATGAGCATGTTTTTCTCCAAGTTATGCATTCATGAACTCATAATAGTTTGCATTCCTTACTAAGCCTTAGGCTTACAGTTACACCTTATGATGTAGGTGAAGAAATATCAGGTGAGGATTTCAAGATTGATGAAAGTGTCTGAGTTCGGTTGCTGGAAGTGATCAGGGTGGAAAATCTGTGGCTGGATGGCGAACATGACTCTCTGGTTTAAGCTTTTAAGATTTTAATAATGTTTATGAACAAGGAAGTCTAAGTATGATGAGTTTACTTGCGAATATTGAGCTTTAAGTCTGTCTAATATGAGTACTGAGTCTGAAAATATTTGTGAAGATATAGAATGAGTTATTTTACCTAAGTCTTCCGCTGTGTGAGTTTGAATGAATTTATGGTTTATTCCGATGAGTTTTGGCCATTAAGATTTAAGTTACGAGGTCTACGTTTATCTAGATAGAAGTCTGAGAAAACCAGGATGTCTTCCGCTAAGGAATATTGGAGGGAATGAGTTTGTCTTCCGGCTGACGTCATCGGAAGAGGAAAAGTATTTGTCTTCCGGCTGACGTCATCGGTAGAAGAATTGTGATGGAAGTCGGGTAGGTTTGTCTTCCGACTGACGTCACCGGTAGAGGAAGTGAGTTCTTTGTCGTTTACTGACCGGTAGAGGAAGTGAGTTTTAATTGATCACACGGGTTGCACGTGACTGTCGGCAGATGCAAATATGTGTGCCTGCCGATAGATGTTTAATGAATCATGTGGGATGCACGTGCTGACCGGCAGATCAACTAGAAGCTCGTCGTTTAGTGATCGGCAGGAGTGAGAGTTATAATGGATATATTCAGTGAATTGAATGAGATGTTTTAAGTTATGTTAAGTCAAAAAAAAATATAGATGAATAAATATGTGGACTATTATGATCAAGTTACGTCACGAGTTTAGTAACAAACCGAGTTTAAGGATTCGGGGCGTTACAGATTGCCTATCTAAATGTTGTGCCTGTCTATCTATATGCTGGGCCTGACGGTCCAGCAAATCCGTTAGCCTATTCAAGACCTCATCTCTAGCGTTTCTCCCTCGAACCATTTTATAGTTCCTATAAAAGTTAAAACAAATAACTCTAAGAAATCGAAATCAATAAAGCAATTAAACATACTTACAGTTGAGGAAGAATGTCCGCATAGTGGCTATGCAGTCGAAAAGTCTACAGAACCGATTTTAAAACTCGGGGCCTCTGATATCATAACTGTAGCAACCCTTACCCGTTCTTAATTTTTCCGTATATAAAAAAAATTCTTTTTCTTTTATACTTAACGCTTAAGTGGGAAACAATTTGAAATCAATTTAATAAAACATTTAAAAACAATTACAAAACAATTGAATAAAACAAGGAAAAAAACAAAATCAAAATCGAGGGTAAAATCATCAAAGGCTGAAAATCAACAGAGGCGATCGATCGGCTGCTTGACAGCTAATCGATCTGCTCTTCGCAAAACACGTTGGTGATCAATCGCCCCTTTTTGGGCGATCGATCGGCACATTCTCTGGATTTTCAGAGAGTGCCGACTCCTCTAATATGCTCTTTGGAATCCGAATTCCAGAGAGCAACTTTCTCCATTTCTTTTCCTCATCCCCTGCACACTTCTTCTTATACACATACACGCTACAACACTTCAACATAAAATCGTTCATAACCCCATACATTCCTCCCTTTCGTGAATCACCAAATAAACAACCCGAAACATATCCTAGAACGTGTTTAAAAACATAGTAAAATTTCATAAAAACGAACTGCGTTGATCCGTTTAAAAACTAAACATTTCCTCCTGTTTAAAAGAAAACTCCAACAGTTCCAGTAGATTGTGAAATCAAAACAATCCCATTATCAACATCAAATTCAACTAATCCTTACAACAACCTAAACATATTATTTACGTATTTCTACCCAGAGTAGCCAAAAAGACTTACACACGTCCCCACGGGTCAAAAATGCCTTGACTGCGCCAGCACACCCCCGCGACCATTCTTATTCAACCTGACTCGTGCTTCGGGAGGAGGAGCGTCGTCCTCACCTGTTTCGAAATCACCTACACCATACAGACAACTCTGAGCTAAAGGCTCAGTAAGTTTCATAAATGCATATGCATGTTGTGCATATGCGTTTCATGAATCATACAAACATGTTCTTTTTCATTACGTCACAGACAGATTGTCACTGAGGTCTAAACCACCTCGTCGTGACCAGATAACAGATTACATAGATTCATTTAGTTGGTTCATTTTACTTTTTAATTAGGTCACTAACAGATTGTCACCGAGGGCTAAACCCACATCGCCGTGACCAGATAACAGATTACGTATTTAACGACCCGACCCTGCGAGCCCGGCCAGTGGTGCAGTCCTCACCCAACAGGCCCAGGCACTTCTGCGTGGCAGCCACACAGGCCCACCACTTGAGCTAGTAGCTCAAGTGGTACCTGGGATGGTGAACCCTTGGTTATGAAGCCTGGGAGCCAGGGTTCTAATCCCAAGGAAGGCAAAAACTCCCATTAAACCAGGTAGTGGGAGAAGATCGTGAGTACACGTGGTGGGCCTGTGTGGCTACCACGTGGCAGTACCAAGGCCTGTTGGGTGAGAACTGCACGATTAGCCGGGCCCGCGGGGTCGGGTTGTAACAAAAAAGGCGCTAGTTCAAGTGGTACCTGAGATGGTGAACCCTTGGTTATGAAGCCTAGGAGCCAGGGTTCTAATCCCAGGGAAGACAAAAACTCTCATTAAACCAGGTAGTGGGAGAAAATCATCAGTACACGTAGTGGGCCTGTGTGGCAGCTCCTGGGCCTATTGGGTGAGGACTGCACGACTGGCCGGGCCTGCAGGGTCGGGTCGTTACAAAAAAGGCGCTAGCTCAAGTGGTACCTGGGATGGTGAACCCTTGGTTATGAAGCCTGGGAGCCAGGGTTCTAATCCTAGGGAAGGCAAAAACTCCCATTAAACCAGGTAGTGGGAGAAGATCGTTAGTACACGTGGTGGGCCTGTGTGGCTGCCATGTGGCAGTGCCTGGGCCTGTTGGGTTAGGACTGCACGACTGCCCGGGCTCGCGGGGTCGGGTCGTTACATTGTAGATTCATTTTGTTCGTTCATTTCATTTTTTTAAATATGTGCAGAATCTGTTTTCATGCTATTTTAAAAGACGTGATGCATGAACAGTTAGATGCGTAAGGTAAACATTCATCATACATACCATCAAGACAACAAAAACAGAACCTATAAAAGAACTAATCCTAACTACCCAACCAAAACATTTAAACGAGCAATTCACCAATGATCCTCGACGCGACTTTGACGCACGGTGTAGGCCAATCGGCAATAGTAAGTCACAAGAACTTACCTGACGCCCTTAGCAAACCAAGCATCTCGTTTTGAGTTTCGTCACGTAAGTCATTCCACAATTAGGTCAATAAGACTAAATTCAATAAACCGCTCCAAAGGTCAAAACGAAACTCCTTACTAAAGCAACTTTTTATAAAACTTCCATTTATGTCATTCGAGCATTCTATCGAACACATTGTGTTCGTAATTTTTCCATAACGTAGCTTCAATGGAGTTTTATCTTAAATCACCTCAATCAACCTAAAAATCCATTAATAACCAACAATACATAATCGATAGACATAAATACGGTAAACCTATCGATTTCTAGCTTAAATTAGTAATTCATCTCAAAACATTAATCCGAACCGTAGAGAAATCCAACCCGAAATCGGCAAAACAACACGGGTAGGTATAACATTTGAAACATACCTAGGGTTTGATTGTAGGAGAAATCAGAGAAGAAAACGGAGCATCGAAAGAACGATCGACGGTCGATTGAAGGAATCGGCGGTGGAAAGCCAAAATCGCCAGAGGAGAGCAAATAAAATGGCTCTCTGGTGTTTTGCGTGAAGTGAGGAAGAGAAGAGAGAAATTGTGATTTTATAAAATTGTTTTCAATAATTACAAGTTTGCCCCTCACCTCAATTTTCTACTTAATTCCTTATTTAACTATCGATTCGGTTTCTCCGTAATTTTCTTATTTCACCAAATATTCCTATTTATTCTTAAGGTTCTAACAAAACTTTTCGTTCGTAAAACGGGTTTAATTTACTATTTTTACGAATAAAACTCTAATAACGGGAAAACCGAACTCGGGTGTCACACTATCGATTTAGTTTCCCGAAACTTCTTTATTCCTTTAAAAATCCCTATAAATTCCTAGGGCTTTAACAAAGCTTATTGTTCACAAAACAGGCATAATTTCCTTTATTTACGAAAATACCTTTTGCAAGCGAAAACCCGAAAATCTCAAGTGTTACACACATATCGATCCACCCTTAGTAAAACCGAATGGCACGCTTCCCATGACCGTCTAGGAAGGCCACCGAATTTTACTTTTATGCAATCGATCGTAGAATCCTATGACCGTTTAGGAATTCATACTCTCGATGCCTTAAGTTTTGCCATTCTTTTTATCTGATTACGTTTCAAACTCGTAATTCAAAGCAATGCAAGAAAACTCGTGTTTTTCATAATTTAAAACTATGATGCATGCCAAGAAAATATGCAATACAACACAATGCGAAACAAAATAACCAACCATTAAACCCTACTGTTCCATGGTGTAGGCCTGAAGGCAACGAAAAGGTTCCTCTACTTACCTGACTGCTCGACACTTGCTTGCTCACTTCGTCCTGTAAAATTGCTCGCTCGACAACCTAAAAAATATAAGGAAATAACTTAGAAAGCCACTAATAAATTCTAAAGGATTTTCTAACCCAAAACTAAACAACACTTAAGATAATTTACCCTCTAAGTTCTAAAACCTGATTTTACCCACAATTTAGAACGTCCAACTTCAAACGGCCATAACTTATTCGTTTTTCAATGGATTTCGACGTGTCACCCCAATTCGTAAACCTCTACATGTCTAATATCCATTGAAACACTTAACTTAACCAACTAAACACAAAGGTCAATCTGAAAATGCAAAAACAGAACCGGGTATATATATTGTACAAAACCGGTTTTTCACAATCACTCACCAATTCCATAATCTAACCCCAAAACCATCCTAAATTAACATATCTAAGATTTAAACCATCAAAATAGGAAGAAAATACAGCAAGGGGACCAAAATTTTGGAATTTCTATTTAGGGTTTTTCAAACCCTAATCAACTTCACTAAAACACCACCAAAAACACTAAAAGTTAACACCTAATTGTATAAAACTAAAAACTCATTCAATTTTACCTCAAAACTCCTTGCAAAATTGAAGAAAAGGAAGATAATGAATCAGCTATGGAGGAGAGGAAGAACCTTGAGAAAATGAGGAAGAAGAAGAAATTTTGCTTTTTAACCAAAAACCAATTTTCACTTTTAATTTTTCTCCTTAAAATTCTCTTATTTTATAAATTTCACCACTATTCTCTTTTCTTCATTAAATCAACAGTGGTTCGCTCTTTTAAAACCTCTAATTCCCATTTTTAATTCACTTAACTCTTTTTTTTTCTATTAGTTAAATCTTCCTTTGACTTTTCAACTATCACTTTTTGATTCTTCAACACTTTTACTTCTCCACTTTGCTTTCAACGTGGAAGTGCTTGGTTTTCCTAATATTGGCTTCTTCACACTTTATTTTACTTTTTAGTTAATTTGACTTTTCATGTCTTTATCCCTTAAGTGTTTCAAATCACTCTTTTTCTTTTCAACGTTATTTGCTATTAGTTTCCACCTATTGACTTTTCAAACTTATCCTTATTCCTTCCACTTTTCCCTTCCTTTCTCTTTTATTTGATTTCACTTTAATTAGTTCATAACCAAAACTCTAAACCATTTCCATTCTAATGTTTCCTTTCCAAATTCCAAGTGTTTAGGAAAACTCTAAGGCTCTAATTCTATATTCCTAACACCTGTAAATCTAAGGCATTTACATTGGGGAAATTTCCCGGGTGTTACAAGAGCAAAATGGTCAAGTCGTTTAAAGGATTACCCGACAATGCCGGTCGCCGTGCAACGTGCTTCACCAACTGTAAGTATTTCTTTCCCTTTTAGTTAGTTTATTCACTAAGATTAGATTGTTTGAACCCTGTATAGGATTAGAAAAAAAATGCCGAGGAAACTAGAGCAACGTAGAAGTGAACTTGAAGAGTTAGTCAAGCTTCTTAATGAATTGGTCAGTAAGCAAGCGGAGATGGTTGGGAGGCTGTAACAACCAATTTTTTAGGTTTTTTTGACTTAATCGCTATAATGGCATTTTCGTAAATATTGTGAAATAGGTCCGTTTTGTGAACGGAAGGTTTTATTAGAGCCCTAGTAATAAATCAAAATTATTGGTGAAATAAGAAAATTTGGAGAAACCGAAACAATAGACTAATTAATGAAATAAGTGAGGACTTAGTGTAACACCCGACAACTTCGAACAAGTGAACTTTCCTTAAGGTAAACAGTATTAACTGCCACCTCTGTATTTATGTATTTCTTTGGTTGGAAATTTGGGCGCCAAAGTTTAATTAGTTCTTTTTATAAAAATTAGGTTTGGTGGCAAACTTATAATTAAGCCTGGCTCATTAAGTGTAAAAATAGAAAATAGAAATCTTTCAGCCGACTTTCCACCAGCCGACTTTCTTCTTTTAGCAGATTCTGTCCCCTCAGCTCCCTTCTCTATTCTTCCTCCAGCAATCAACTTCCTTTGGATTTCTTCCGATACTCCAAGCTCGAGGTAAGACTTGGACAATGTGTTTACTGATTAGTCATTTGAAAGTTGATTAGAGATTTAGATTCGGGTTTTCCGAGGAAGTTGAAGTATCATGGTAGATATAGCTATTAACATAACATTTATGATTGTTATAGATAATAAGTAAAAATAATGAACGTTGGATGAGCCTGGGTAGTTGGTGAACCCGAACGCCATTATCGTTTAGCTGAGGTTTTTATGCACACTAGGTGACTGATATAATGCTCGAATGAAAATGAGTTAGACTTCTAGGATATATACTTAGTTAGAAAGCTACCATTCTTGAATATTAGACTACTTAGGATTTGTTTTCTTACATTAATACGTGAAATGACTTAGGTGGGAAAAAGCTTCAAGTGAAGGAAGGACATTGCTAAGGAATCTAGGTAAGTGAGTGGCCTAAGATTTTGGGCATTAGGGCCCTGCATCACAAGGGTAGTAGGTTGAGTTTGTTTCTGATATTCGATTATGTTTGGGAAGTTGTCTGTTTTAGTATAATGTTTGGAATAGTGACATGCCTCGGGATGCATACTAAAAGAAACTTGGTAGAATCCCTTACCTTATCTAAATTCTCTACTTATTATGTGTTTTTATTTTTGTAGGAAAAATTTATGAGGAAGGATTGCATATGGATCACTTGTAGGAATCACCACTTAGCCCAATGGGAATTTGTCTCCCCGGGCCCTATTTTTGTAATTTTTATTTTTGAACTTATTTGGCATACATTCGCCTTTATTGTAAGAATTTTATAATTGCATTTCATGCATTAGATTGTGTGGTTAGGGTTAGATGTATGTTGGTGGATTATGGGTTGAAGAAATTCAACCAATTATTCAAAGAAAAAAAAGCCTTCACAAGATCAAGCCCAAAGGAAGCCATGGCCCAAATAAGAGCCCACATTTAAAGGTGTAATTTTTGCAGGTATAAAAGTTAGTGGCAACATGGATTGATGATGTGGCAAGATTCCCTGCATTGATCCATTTAGGCATGGCATTCATCTCCTCCCTATGATGTATGCTTGTTTGCCTTGATCTTGGCAAAGGCCACCATTAATTCATCCTTATGGAAACCCTAATCCACCCTAGGAACTCTATAAATTCATGGCATTGGTACATGTATGACAATTTTTGCTCATTTATGAAATGTCTATTTCTCTCTTCTAAGGTGGGTAACCTTTAGAGTTTTTTTTCTTTGGTTCTTTGAACCAAGTGGAGTAGCCCTCCATTGCTAACCTAGCTTGGGTTGCTAGGATAGCTCTTAGCTATTCCCTCACCTTTTCCATTGGGATTAGGATTGAGGACGAAAATCCCGGCCTACGGTGGTCGTTTTCCTCCCGAAAAATGTTTATCCGAGAGCTTAACCCGTAAGATCGCTCTACGGATCCGCCAGGGGTATTCTTTATTTTATTGTCTTCACATTTCACCCACATTCACTCTCTAAATTTCAGCCACACAAATCACACACAAATCACCTTTATTTTATTGCATTTTTATTTCCTTCATTCCATTACTTCTTCTTCCACTTTTCTCTTCATTTTCTTTTTTTTTTCTCCATGCTTCATGCCATCATCTAACATCTAACTCTCGGCCATTGCATCATCTAGCATTAATTTAGTTTCTTGCATTTTAATTCTATTATTTTCTTCTCTTTATTTTAAGTTTGCACAACACTAGTCACCCGAGCACTTTTTGAATATTTGTGGGTTTGAACACGGATCCTTTTCCTAAGGGATTTTGTGTCAAGTGGTATCAGAGCCACAAGGCTTCCTAAATGCATTTTAGTGGCTATGACAATAGTCAAAATTCGGCACAAAACTGGGATAGCGGCTCATTTCCTTTCCTTGCATTATTTTCTTATTTATCTTGTGCTAACTTTGTGCTAACCTTGCTAATATAATTGCTGCCATATTTCTTATCATCTAATGCTTGAATATCTTGTTAAAATGTGGTATGCAATACTACAAAATTTCGGCCAAAGGTAGTCACCTCTTTTTTCTTTCATCTTTTCTCGATTTTTCTCTTCATCTTGCTCTCGGTTTATGTTCATCTTTTTCCTCGGATTTGTGCAATTATTGCCACGGTTTTCTTAGCATATTTTCATGTTTATGGACCTTGAATGACATCTTAATATTGGCTAGTAACTTAGTATAAATTCTGAAATTGAATGATGCATGAAATTCGGCCCTAAAATGAAAGCCACAAAAATCGGTTTACATGTTGTTTTCATCTCGGTTTTTTTCATAATCCTTGCCTCGAAATTTCTATCATATTATGTTAGATTTGAATCATGATTTTTGCATCTGAGATTGCCTATAATTTAGCATAAAATCTGAATTAAATTTGGCATGAAATCGGCCTAGAATTAAGGGTATAAAATCGGATTGTTGGTGTTGTTTCCTTATTCAGTTTCTCTAGTATTCTTGCCTCGGATTTCCTTGTTAATTGCTGAATGTTTGCGCTTGGATTTAGCTTATAATTCATATATTATATGCTGTAATTTAATTGCACGAAATTTGAATTACAAGAATAATTAATGTTATATTTAAATCAGCTATATAGAAAATTGTGCACTTAGGAAAATTCTGCTCTATTTAGCTTAAAAAATTCAGCATGTTAATCTTGATAAAATCTGTGTTTTAATGTTATTACTTGCTGTTTTTAAAGTTATTTAGCTTGCATTAATATTATCTTAAGTGATTTTAGCTTAAAGTCGATTAATTTTTGGAATTTGATTGAAATTGTGATACTTGCACGTATTGAAAATCTTATTTCTAAATTAGTTGTTGCTAAGTGTTATTGTAATTCCTAAGTTGTTTATTTCATTACCAAATTTTAATTGATAAGTGAGCATGACCCCTATTTTATTATCGTCTTAGCTAAGAATTTACCTTTAGTGCTTAAAATTTCCTAAGACATTAACCATATAATCACTTCACCAATTAGGATGAACAACTTAGTCAAGAATTGGAATATTAATTAAACACTTAATTATGACTAATAGGAGCGGTTTTACACGTGACACACCCCATAAGGAACAAACTCACTTCCCCTCCCGAACCTACGCGTCACGAAGGTGAAACTAGCGCTCAAGGAGGCATGCAAGGAGAAATCGATGCCTTAAAGAGCCTAGTTAACGACCTTGCCCAACAAGTCCAGTCGCTTTTAAACAATCCTCCCCGTAGAGAAACCAATGAACAAGTCTCTTCACGAGAAACCTCCTCTAGGATCATTCCCGAACGTCCCAGACGTCGTAATCATACCCCACAACCACCCATAGAGGAAGAATGGGCTGAACCCCGTAGAAGGAGACCATCTTATTATTTGGAGGATGAGGATTGAGTTGATGATGAAGAGTATCGCCCAAATCGTCGTAGGGACATCGACGACCTCCGCAACATCAAGATTACGATTCCCGCTTTCGATGGAATGTGTGACCGGCACACTTATTTAGATTGGGTTGATAAAGTTGAGAGAGTTTTCGAGTGCCATGTAACACCCGGTTTTAATAAATCAAAATAAGTTATTAAACGGTGGTATATAATTTTTATGGTTAAAATTTAGTGAAATGTTGATTAGGTTGTAAATGACTAGGCAGGAGCAAGATGGTAATTGCGAATTTATATTGTGGATAAGGTATTTAAGGAAAGGTTTAGTGAGGTTTAGCCGCCACTGTTTTATTACTCTTACCTCTCAGCTCAAGCAGACTACCTCTGGGCGATTTCCCCTCCGGTTTTCCCCAACCAAGGTGAGTTTTGAATCAACTACTTGCCGTTCTAGTGCTAGGGTAGCTGAAGGATTTTCAATGTATGTATCTTCGATAAGGTGGGGGTGAGAGATTTGGGTTTTGGGGTTTAGTGATGTATCGGGAATGCTTAATCAGTAGAGCCCCAAACTGGCTTCCTTAGACTTCAGTAGTTAGATAAAGTTTAGTGGAGATCTAATCCATAATCTGTCAATGGTTTTAGGTGAGCAGATTTTTGGAGTAGCATATAGCCGAGCGATTTCCAGGAGCCAGGTAAGTAAAGTTGTAACACCCCTAATTCCGTACCCGTATTTCCGTAATAAATTTTTCATTTTATACTTTTTACTTTTCTATGCTTTAAATAAAACTTTGTGCGGAATAAAAACTGGAGTTGAAAACAGAACTGAAATTGGAATTAAATTTGAACCTTAAAAGCATTTAAAACAAACTATAAAACAATTAAAAAAACTTAAAAACATTAATTAAAAACATTTAAAATCATTCAGAAAAGGGGAGGGCAGAATCGGAAATCTGCCCTCAGAAATGTAACAGCGATCGGGCGCTGCTAATTGCAGCGCACGATCGCTGCATGCGCTGCACAATGCAGCGCACGATCGCTGCATTGTGCAGCGCCTGATCGTTGCACGCAGCGATCATTTGCTGCTGCAGCGATCCCCCACGGCGCCCAATCGCCGACCCCTCTCTCAGCGATCGCTGACAGCAATCAGCGCACAGCGCCCGATCGCTGCAGCACCTCACTTCTTCCTTACTTCGTGCTTCATTCTTTTTCTTTACACTTACTCTCTGGAATCTCAAATTCCAGAGAGCAACACAAATTCATCAAGCTCTCTGGAATCCGATTCCAGAGAGCAGAAGTTCACACCCTTCTTTACCCATTCTTTCATTTTACCTCATAACACTTATGACTTAACTCAACCGACTCGCAGCGGACTTTGCGGAGTCCAACTGCGTGGGTAGCTCTAAAAACCGAGCATACCAATATCAACCGAAAACCAATCAAAACATTTCCAAAACATTCATTAAACAGTTTAAACCAAAACGTTTTACATACAATTACCAAAACGTTATCTAATCCCTATCCAGATCCAAACAACCTAAGTATACTATACAATTATCAACTCAAAACATCCCAAAATAAACCCAGAGTTCAGACATACATCCCCACGGGTCATATCGCGCCTCGACTACTCAGCGCACTCCCACGAGCATCATCCATCAACTGCCTCCGACATCAGGAGGAGGAACGTCGTCCTCACCTGGATATACGTCACCTAGCAGATCACCTACACCATACAGACACATATGAGATATTGAAATCTCAGTAAGCTACGTAAATGCAGATGCATGCGTGCGTATGCCATTCAGAAATCATGCTCAGATTCAGATTACAGATACAGAATTACAGATTACAGATTCATTACGTCACAGACAGACAGAATTGTCACCGAGACCTCGACCCACTAACCCAAGGGGGCCCGTCCGGCGGTTGGACTACCCCGTGGGGTTAGAGAGGGGGGGTACACGCTTGCAACACGCACAGCCGTGCCTGAGCCCCATCTCGCGTGACCAGAAACAGACAGATTACGTTTATTCATTCAGATTTCGTTACAGATTTCATTTCAGATATACGTTCCTTTTCTTAAAAACACGTGCAGAAATTCCTTTTCATGACTTTCGAAAACCGTGATGCATGAACAGTTCATATCAGCGGAAAGTAAACAAACAACATACATATTAACCAGACAATACAACATAACCTAGCTACCCAACCTAAACAACGTAAAACAAGGAACCCTCAAGGATCCTTGATACGACGACGAAGTATGGTGTAGACCTTTCGGTCAAGCAAGTCACGAGAACTTACCTTGAGCGCGCTGGATTTCAAACTTCGTCCACGGGAGTCGTGTCTGAGACAAAACACGATATTTGCCGTTAAAACCAATTTAAACCATAAATGTCCAAATTTCAAAACTTAGCTAAAGAATTCTCCTAAATTCTTCACTTAGCTAATTAAAGCTTTTCGAACATTAATTATAGCTCGATTATCCAAGTTAACGAGTTTTCCCCTAAAACCCGAAATTTTACCAATTTATAACTTTTTCACAAATCGACTTTTCTTCGTCCAATAACGTTCGATACGTTCAATATATACGTAATTATAGCTAACCTATTAATTACGAAGCCTAAATCGCGTTTTTAACGGAAAACCTAATTTAAACCCTAACCCTAAATCGAACTAAAACTCGAAACAAACGCTCAGAGATTGAAGCTACATACCGAGAGTAGCGAGAGAGGAAGAAATGACGAAGAACGGAAGAGAAACGGAGGAGATCGGAGGTCGGATTCGTCAGAAACCCTCGGCTGGCAGAGAGGGATCGCGAGGGAGGGAGATGTTCTGTCTCTCTGGAAGTCGATTTCAGTTAATGAAATCGATTAAGGCTTTTGCCTTATTTAAATAATAACAATTAAATGCTCAAATGACGATTTTGCCCTTCTTTAGTTTTTATATTGATTTCGTCTTTCGGTTCGTTAATCGTCCAACTATTCGGATTCTCGAAAGTTCCATATTTTGCCAATAACTTTTATTCATTGCCAGAGATTTATTAAAACTGTCCGTTCGCGATTCGGACCTCGTTTCCTATTTTTACGAGAACGTCTTTTACACAACAAAAGGTGTATTTACTCGGAATATAGTGTTTGATCTCCGAAAATTCCCATAAATTCTTTAAAATTCTTATTATTCGTTAGAATCGTAATGACGCTTTCTTTTTGTAAAACGGACCTGATTTGACATATTTACCGAAAATGCCATTAAATAATGAAATAATAATATAACATAATATATCCAAAAATCCGTACAAGCCGGATATTACATTCTACCCTCCTTATTCAGAATTTTGTCCACAAAATTAAATTATGCAAACAAATCAGGATACTTAGTCATCATATCCTGCTGTCGCTCCCACGTAGCTTCTTCCACCTCGTGGTTCCGCCATAGGACTTTGACCAGCTGAATCTCCTTGTTGCGTAAGACTTTGGTGGAATACTCCAAAATGCGTACCGGCCTCACCTCATAAGTCAAGGTAGGCTGTACCTCGATCTCCGTAGTCTCCACAATATGCGACGGGTCGCGCAAGCACTTCCGAAGCATAGACACATGAAATACATCGTGGATACCCTCCATAGAAGCTGGAAGCTGCAGCCTATACGCCAACTTCCCAATCCTCTTCAGAATAGGAAAGGGCCCCACGTATCGAGGGTTCAGCTTACCCCTCCTTCCAAATCTCGCGACGCCTTTGAATGGAGAAACCTTCAAATAAACTTCGTCGCCTTCCTCGAACTCTAGCTCTCGCCGTCTCGTGTCGGCATAACTCTTCTGCCGGCTCTGAGCTACCTGAATACGCTGTCGGATAACGGCAATCTTCTCTGCCGTTTGCTGTAGAATCTCAGGACCTATGATGCTGGCCTCGCCAACCTCGTCCCAGTATAGCGGAGACCTACACTTCCGACCATACAGAGCCTCGTACGGTGCCATGCCGATGGTAGCCTGGAAGCTGTTGTTGTACGAGAACTCAATCAGAGGCAAGTATCGGCTCCACGAGCCCTGAAACTCCAGCACACACGCTCTGAGCATATCCTCCAAAATCTGATTCGTCCTCTCTGTCTGACCATCAGTCTGAGGATGGAACGCTGTGCTGAAATTAAGCTGAGTACCCATCGCTTTGTGTAAGCTCTTCCAGAACTTTGACGTGAATCTCGGATCTCTGTCGGAGACAATAGAAACTGGCACGCCGTGCAATCTGACAATCTCCTGTACATAGAGCTCGGCGAGCTGATCCATAGACGATGTCATCTTCACAGGCAAAAAGTGAGCCGACTTTGTCAATCGGTCCACAATAACCCAAATGCCGTCATGGCCTCGCGTAGTCCTCGGGAGCCCCACAATGAAATCCATGGAGATCTGCTCCCACTTCCACTCCGGAATCGGCAGTGGTAACAGTGTTCCAGCGGGTCTCTGGTGCTCAGCCTTTACCTGCTGACATACTAGGCAGGTCTCAACGTACTTGGCAACCTCCCTCTTCATGTTCGGCCACCAGAAATGCTGTTTCAAATCCCAGTACATCTTGGTACTCCCCGGGTGCACAGAATATGCCGAAGAATGTGCCTCGGCCAGTATCTCCTTCTTTAGATCCTCGTCACTAGGCACGTACCACCTATGCCTGAACTTCAGAATACCATCCTCTGATAAATGGAAATCTGACGAGTCTCCCAATGTCATGCTCGATCGAAGCTCCATACACTCCGAATCATTCTGCTGAGCCTCGCGTATACGATCTAGAATGGTCGGCCTGAGAGAGATACTAGTGAGCATGCTGGACAACTCTGCCACTATCTCCACGTCGAATCTCTCAATCTCAGACCGCAGCGTAACTGACATCGCTGCTAATGATGGCTGACTCGCAGGAGGCACTCTACTCAATGCATCGGCCACCTTGTTCGCCTTTCCTGGGTGGTACTTGATATCAAAATCGTAATCATTGACGAACTCAAGCCATCGCCTCTGTCGCATGTTCAGCTCCTTCTGCGTAAATAAGTACTTCAAACTCTTGTGGTCGGAGAATATCTCGCACTGCTGCCCATATAAGTAATGTCTCCATATCTTCAGTGCGAAAACCACAGCTGCTAGCTCAAGGTCGTGTGTGGGGTAGTTCTGCTCATACGGCTTCAGCTGCCGAGATGCATAAGAAATAACCTTCCCCTCCTGCATCAATACACAACCGAGTCCCACTCTCGATGCATCACAATAAACACTGTATCTGACACCTTCATCAGGTAGCGCCAGTACTGGGGCAGTGGTCAATCTCTACTTTAACTCCATAAAGCTGTCATCACAAGCAGACGACCATACAAACTTCTCGTTCTTCCGAGTCAATCGTGTAAGAGGAAGTGCGATCTTCGAGAATCCCTCTATAAACTTCCGATAATAACCGGCCAATCCGAGAAATCCATGCACCTCACATACGTTCTTCGGCTGTGGCCAATCTCTGACAACCTGAATCTTGCTCGGATCCACAGAAACTCCGTCCTGTGATATAATATGGCCCAGAAAACTCACTCTGTCAAGCCAGAATTCGCACTTAGAAAACTTCGGATATAGATGATGCTGACATAACGTGCTCAGAACTATCCTCAGATGGTCCTCGTGCTCTTCCTTCGTCTTAGAGTAAATCAAGATGTCGTCGATAAACACCACAACGAACTTATCCAGGTACTCTCTGAAGACACGGTTCATCAGATCCATAAACGCTGCAGGAGCATTAGTGAGTCCAAAAGACATGACAAGGAACTCATAATGCCCATACCTCGTTCGGAAGGCCGTCTTTGGTATATCATCCATCCGGACCTTCAGCTGATTGTAACCCGAGCGTAGATCAATCCTGGAAAATACTCGAGCACCCTGTAGCTGATCAAATAAGTCGTCAATCCGGGGCAGTGGATACTTATTCTTCACTGTGAGCTTATTCAGCTCCCTGTAGTCGATACACATCCTGAGGGTCCCGTCTTTCTTTTTAACAAACAGAACGGGCGCACCCCAGGGTGATACGCTAGGTCGGATGAAACCCTTCTCTAACAATTCGTCGAGCTGAGTCCTCAACTCCTTCAACTCGGCTGGTGCCAATCGATAAGGGTTCTTAAACCTCGGTGCAGAGTTAGGATAAACGTCAATAGTGAACTCAATCTCCCGGTCCGGTGGTAATCCGGGAAGAGCATCAAGAAAGATGCCAGAAAACTCTCTGACAATAGGAATATCGCTCGGCTTCAATCCGCTGAGCAACTGACAATCAAAGACAGAGGCCAAATAAATAGAGCACGCACCTTTGAACTGCTCGTTGACCTCCATGGAATAAGAAATAGGCGAGCTACTCAATCTGCTCACCGCCTGATAAGAAAACTCAGCTTTACCCGGAGGTCGAAAGGTGACAATCCCGGATCGACAGTCGATGGTGGCGTAGTGCTGCGCAAGCCAGTCCATCCCCAAGATAAGATCATAGTGCTCGATGCCCATAACAATAAGGCGAGCATAAAGGGTGCGATCCCCAACCGAGATAATATTGCCCTGGACAATACGACCTGACTGCATACGCTCTCCTGAAGGTAGCATCACGCTATACTCGCATTCTGCTATCTCAGGCGCAAGTCTCAATCTCGACACACAAGTGGTGGAAATAAAAGAATGTGTAGCCCCCGTGTCTAGTAAAGAAAATACAGGAACGCCAGTAACCAGTATAGTACCTGCTATCACGGCTGGCTGATCCTCGTTGTCAACATCTCCAGGCTCAATAAGTGCGAATATCCTCGGCGTAACTCTCCTCTGATCTCTGCCTAACTGATCACGGCCTTGCAGCGGACAATCTCTGACAAAGTGGCCAATATCTCCACATCTATAACACTTGTTCGTGCCAACTCGGCACTCGCCACCATGCTCCTTCTGGCACCTGGGGCACCATGGCATCGGAGGAGCCCCCTGTACTTGCTTTCCCTTGCCTCTATCGTTACCTCCCTCAAGAGGTCTCTTCACACCCCTAGGCTGTGGCTGAGGTGGCTGTGCTCTAGGCTGCCATCCCTGATTCCGAGACTGAGGACGGATCTCTCGGAAGAAGCCCTTCGCTGGCTCCCTCGGTCTAACACAAGTGGCCCTGGCAGCCTCAATGTCCAGAGCTCTAGCTGTGATGTCAGAAAAGGGTACGTCGATAATACCTGAGACCACAACATGCATCCGTATCTCCGGATTCAGTCCCTCCATAAACTGGTGCACCTTCTCCTCGTTATCGCTGACAAGACGAGGTGCAAACCTGGATAATGCCTCAAACCTCCGAATATACTCCGCAACTGAACCAGTCTGCTTCAACTGCGTAAACTCGTTCCTTTTGGCCACTCTCACTGTGCGGCTGAAATACTTGTCGAAGAATAAGAACTTGAATCGATCCCAAGTCATAACTGATACGTCCGTCGTTGCCTTGATGGAATCCCACCAGAAACGGGCATCCATCGCTAAGTGAAAGGTAGCATACGCCACCTTGCTCCCGTTCCCAACCTCGGCATAAGCCAACATGTCCTCCATCACCCGGATCCATTCCTCGGCACGCGTCGGATCCGATGACTGGCCTTCGAATACTGGAGGCCGTAGGCCTTGAAACCTCTGCATGCCCAGATTACTGGGGACTACCAGCTCCTGAGCCCTCTGATTCTCTCGCTGTTGCTCTCGATTTACTAGGTCCGTAATTTGCTGCGCTTGCCGGTCCATATGCTGGGACTGGCGGTCTAATAACTCCGTAAGACGATCCATAGCGTCGTCTCTAGGATCCCTTCCTCGAACCATATTTATAAAAATCCTATAAAATTTAAAACAAATAATCTCTAAGAAACAAAATCAAATAAAGCTATAAACAGACTTACAGTTGATGAAGGATGTCCGCGTAGTGGCTGTGCAGTCGAGCAGTCTACAGAATCGATTTTAAAACCCGGGGGCTCTGATACCATAAATGTAACACCCCTAATTCCGTACCCGTATTTCCGTAATAAATTTTTCATTTTATACTTTTTACTTTTCTATGCTTTAAATAAAACTTTGTGCGGAATAAAAACTGGAGTTGAAAACAGAACTGAAATTGGAATTAAATTTGAACCTTAAAAGCATTTAAAACAAACTATAAAACAATTAAAAAAACTTAAAAACATTAATTAAAAACATTTAAAATCATTCAGAAAAGGGGAGGGCAGAATCGGAAATCTGCCCTCAGAAATGTAACAGCGATCGGGCGCTGCAAATTGCAGCGCACGATCGCTGCATGCGCTGCACAATGCAGCGCACGATCGCTGCATTGTGCAGCGCCTGATCGCTGCACGCAGCGATCATTTGCTGCTGCAGCGATCCCCCACGGCCCCCAATCGCCGACCCCTCTCTCAGCGATCGCTGACAGCGATCAGCGCACAGCGCCCGATCGCTGCAGCACCTCACTTCTTCCTTACTTCGTGCTTCATTCTTTTTCTTTACACTTACTCTCTGGAATCTCAAATTCTAGAGAGCAACACAAATTCATCAAGCTCTCTGGAATCCGATTCCAGAGAGCAGAAGTTCACACCCTTCTTTACCCATTCTTTCATTTTACCTCATAACACTTATGACTTAACTCAACCGACTCGCAGCGGACTTTGCGGAGTCCAACTGCGTGGGTAGCTCTAAAAACCGAGCATACCAATATCAACCGAAAACCAATCAAAACATTTCCAAAACATTCATTAAACAGTTTAAACCAAAACGTTTTACATACAATTACCAAAACGTTATCTAATCCCTATCCAGATCCAAACAACCTAAGTATACTATACAATTATCAACTCAAAACATCCCAAAATAAACCCAGAGTTCAGACATACATCCCCACGGGTCATATCGCGCCTCGACTACTCAGCGCACTCCCACGAGCATCATCCATCAACTGCCTCCGACATCAGGAGGAGGAACGTCGTCCTCACCTGGATCTACGTCACCTAGCAGATCACCTACACCATACAGACACATATGAGATATTGAAATCTCAGTAAGCTACGTAAATGCAGATGCATGCGTGCGTATGCCATTCAGAAATCATGCTCAGATTCAGATTACAGATACAGAATTACAGATTACAGATTCATTACGTCACAGACAGACAGAATTGTCACCGAGACCTCGACCCACTAACCCAAGGGGGCCCGTCCGGCGGTTGGACTACCCCGTGGGGTTAGAGAGGGGGGGTACACGCTTGCAACACGCACAGCCGTGCCTGAGCCCCATCTCGCGTGACCAGAAACAGACAGATTACGTTTATTCATTCAGATTTCGTTACAGATTTCATTTCAGATATACGTTCCTTTTCTTAAAAACACGTGCAGAAATTCCTTTTCATGACTTTCGAAAACCGTGATGCATGAACAGTTCATATCAGCGAAAGTAAACAAACAACATACATATTAACCAGACAATACAACATAACCTAGCTACCCAACCTAAACAACGTAAAACAAGGAACCCTCAAGGATCCTTGATACGACGACGAAGTATGGTGTAGACCTTTCGGTCAAGCAAGTCACGAGAACTTACCTTGAGCGCGCTGGATTTCAAACTTCGTCCACGGGAGTCGTGTCTGAGACAAAACACGATATTTGCCGTTAAAACCAATTTAAACCATAAATGTCCAAATTTCAAAACTTAGCTAAAGAATTCTCCTAAATTCTTCACTTAGCTAATTAAAGCTTTTCGAACATTAATTATAGCTCGATTATCCAAGTTAACGAGTTTTCCCCTAAAACCCGAAATTTTACCAATTTATAACTTTTTCACAAATCGACTTTTCTTCGTCCAATAACGTTCGATACGTTCAATATATACGTAATTATAGCTAACCTATTAATTACGAAGTCTAAATCGCGTTTTTAACGGAAAACATAATTTAAACCCTAACCCTAAATCGAACTAAAACTCAAAACAAACGCTCAGAGATTGAAGCTACATACCGAGAGTAGCGAGAGAGGAAGAAATGACGAAGAACGGAAGAGAAACGGAGGAGATCGGTGGTCGGATTCGTCAGAAACCCTCGGCTGGCAGAGAGGGATCGCGAGGGAGGGAGATGTTCTGTCTCTCTGGAAGTCGATTTCAGTTAATGAAATCGATTAAGGCTTTTGCCTTATTTAAATAATAACAATTAAATGCTCAAATGACGATTTTGCCCTTCTTTAGTTTTTATATTGATTTCGTCTTTCGGTTCGTTAATCGTCCAACTATTCGGATTCTCGAAAGTTCCATATTTTGCCAATAACTTTTATTCATTGCCAGAGATTTATTAAAACTGTCCGTTCGCGATTCGGACCTCGTTTCCTATTTTTACAAGAACGTCTTTTACACAACAAAAGGTGTATTTACTCGGAATATAGTGTTTGATCTCCGAAAATTCCCATAAATTCTTTAAAATTCTTATTATTCGTTAGAATCGTAATGACGCTTTCTTTTTGTAAAACGGACCTGATTTGACATATTTACCGAAAATGCCATTAAATAATGAAATAATAATATAACATAATATATCCAAAAATCCGTACAAGCCGGATATTACAAAAGTAATGTGTGAGCCTTCGGGCCTACATCACAAAACAGTAGGTTTATGCATGTTTGAGTGTTTCTTTTCTTTATGTCATGCATTAAGTTTTTGAAGAATTACGAAAATGAAGTTATGTGCAAGGTTATGATGAGTATGAATTGAATGAAACAGAGTAGCTGTTAAGGGAAGTAATCCGCCCCTTAACTGAGTAGAGGATTTATTACATTGGGAGAACCGATCCCACTCCCAAGGGAATTAAGGGATCTGTATTAGCTGTTAAGGGAAGTAATCCGCCCCTTAACTGAGTAGAGGATTTATTACATTGGGAGAACCGATCCCACTCCCAAGGGAACTTAGGGATCAGACCAGTTTATGAACGATGTACAACTGAGTTGAGAAAATTAGAAACTGCATGATCAGGGTTTATGTTTCAGCATACATTTCATTAATGCTTTACTTGCTTAGCATTAGGCTAATAGATGAGTTTTGTGATGTAGGTGTTGAGGATACAGCAGGTGATTTCCCTGAGAGCATAACCGAGTAGATGAGGTTGGTGGAGCACGGCTGTGCAACGGTCAGGCATCTGATGGGGCGGTTTGACTGGTGTCATTGACTAACAAAGATTAATTGACAGTATTTCAAATTTATTATACTGAGCTTTCATGACAGTAGAAATTTTAATGTTTTGGAATTCGCTTTTGAGTTTCTTTTCTGATAACGATATTCTGTTGGGATTTCAAGATAGTACTTATGAGTTTCTAGTGACACAAAGGTTTGGATTGTCTCTGGTTAGTTTTAGCAAGAATGAGTTACTTGAAGTTTTCAAAAGTATTCTTAGTTTTCTCTGAATTTAGTATTCTGTTGGTTTATTACTGGATTTGCAAGTGAAGCGATTAGAGTTGTTGTTTTGCTTTCTATCGACAGATGATATCTGTCGGTAGATGTTGAGTAAATTTTAAATTCTATCGGAAGATGTCTTCAGAAAAGCCATCGGAAGATGTAAATTTTAAAGTCTATCAGTAGATGCTTTAAGGAGTTACGTGAGTAGCGCGTGTCGGCAGATGTAGTCCATTCCATCGGAAGAGGGAGAAACCCGTTTGTCGTTTAGCGAATCGGAAGGTGTAGAGTAACCCGTTTGTCGTTTAGCGAATCGGAAGGCGTGGAGTCATATTGTTGTTATCGGAAGATGACGTGTGTTTGTCTATTGAGAGATGAAATTGCGCTGACTTCATCGGCAGATGAAGTTATGTTAACTTCATCGGCAGATGAAGTGGTGTGTGAAGTTACCATGATTTCATCGGCAGATGAAGTTGTGGGTGAAGTTGTGTAGACGTCATCGGCAGAAGCCTTTGGTTTCCTGCTTTTGCTCCTTCCGTTGACTAGTCGTCGGCAGACGAGTTCAACTCGTGACGTCATCGGCAGGAACCTCGTTCCGTTTCCTTCCGTTGACTTTGTCGTCGGCAGATGAATTCGACTTTTGTAATTCCTTGAGTAGTCCATCATTTAAAACCTTATTTTCTCTTGACCAAATACTTTAAACATTTCCATTAATCTTTCCAACAATATTTTCACAGCTAGTTAAATCCCCATTGTAGTTTTAAATAATTTTCCGCTGCAAAGTTTTCAAATGTTTTGAACGTTTAGAAAATGTCAAATTTTGAATGTCGAATGAAGTTTTAAATTTATTCGAAATTTCTTAGTTATGATCAAGTAATGAGTAGCGAACCGGGTTCAGATAACTCGGGGCGTTACATGCCATGATTACTCCGAGCGAGTAAAAATTCACTTAACCTCTCTTGAACTCACAGGCCATGCCGCTTTGTGGTGGTCCAACCTTAAGGCCCAAAGAATTCAAACCTTAGGACCTTCCGTTACAACTTGGACTTCCATGAAAGACTTAATGCACCATAGGTTCATCCCTCGTCACTACAAGCACGAACTATTTCATCAACTTCACACTTTAAAGCAAAATAGCCTCTCGATAGATGAGTATCTTACCGAATTCGAAACCCTTAACATGCGATGCACAATTGATGAACCCCAAGAACAACTCATCGCTAGATTCATAAGAGGCTTGAATCGTGACATTGAAGATCTTGTAGAAATGCAACAATTGGAGACCATGGAATTGGTCATACAATTGGCCCTCACGGTGGAGAGGCAACTTAAGAGAAAGCGCAAGACAGACTTGCCTAATAAAATTCCACCTAGAAACTTCAATTCTGAGAAATCCATCCAAAAGCAAGAAGAGAAAAGACCTTTCAATCGAAATTGGCCACCAAAATCATCAAACACCCCTCATAATCCCCCACCAAACAAAACCCAAGAACCCCAACCTAAAGGACCTAGAGCACGAGATGTTCAATGCTTCAAATGTTTGGGAAAAGGGCACTATGCTAACGAGTGCACTAATCACCATGTGATGGTCATCAAGGAATCCACTGGTGAATGGGAAAGTAAAGAGGACGAAGGCCAATAAAATAAAATCGATAAGGATGAAAAAGAAGTAGAAAACGAAGAAGAAACCGACGAATGCAAGCCTCAAGATGGACCCTTACTATTGGTCATAAGACGAGTATTGACATCTAAGCACGTGGACAAGGACTGTCAACGTGAAAATCTATTTCATAGTCGATAAATTAGGACTTGAAACCCGTAATCATCCTACACCCTATAAGCTCCAATGGTTGGACGATAGAATTGAGCGTGAGATTACCAAGCAAGTAACCGTAGATTTCACTATAGGAAAATACCAAGACTCGGTTATTTGTGACGTTGTCCCAATGAATGCCAGCCATATCTTATTAGGACGACCATGGCATTTTGACCGTAGAGTCAACTATGACGGATTCCTCAACCGTTATACATTTAACTTTGGAGGAAGAAAGTTAAAATTACTACCAATGACCCCTGAGCAAATTTCTCACGATGAGGCCACCCGCCAAAAAAGAAAATTAAAAGAAAATCTTTTGTTATCAAAATGCGGGTTGAGTGAAAAACAAGAATCCTCTAATATCAATTGTTATGATAATCCCTTGTATGAATAAGAGGTGTCATTTCCTTCCCTTCCAAATTTTGAGAACATTTCTACTATCAAGGAACACCCCAATCCTTTATTTGTCGATGAGTTGCCTTGCCAATTGGAGAATATAATTACTTGGCCTCATAAGAAAATGGAATTTAGTGATGAAATAATTTTTGGTTTCGGTAGTATGATCATCACTCCCTTTCTTTTCCGTCTAAAACTTGAGGAAATTATTCGATCCGTTCCATCCCTTAGGAAGAGGTTAATCTATGGCCAAGAGCCAATCATTTACCTTCCTATTACCATTCCTAGAGCTACACAAATGAATAGGCGATTTATTCCCTTTGTAGCCAACAAACGCTCTTTCCTTCAAATTAGTGGTTTGCCAAAACCTTGTTCCCCACCATTTAATTACCACAAATTCTACCATAGAACTAGAGTTAAGGTTCTATTGGTAAGAAAATTTTCTTTTGAGGTCTTAAGTGTAATTGAATTATTTCTTTGGTCGGAGGACTTTCTCATTCCCACCTCACTAATTGTCGGATTCGACTACTTTGGAAAATTTCATTCCATCTTTGAGCAAACGCCCTCCAAAGTAGCCCGCGGATTCAACCTTTCCACCCTTACCAAAGAAAATTTTAGTAAGACCATCCTTCCTCCATGCCATTTAGAATTTCTAACGAAAGAACATATCCTCATTGCTTTCAAACTCAAACCTATCAAAAGTAATAAACAAACTAATAGACGAGAAATTGTTGGAGTCCTCCTTGAGAAGAAGTCAACCAACAGATTTGAGGTCAGATCCTCAAATCATCCGGCGAGGATGACATGTCTCGGGATGCATACTAAAAGAAACTTTGTAGAATCCCTTACCTTATCTAAATTCTCTACTTATTATGTGTTTTTATTTTTGTAGGAAAAATTTATAAGGAAGAATTGCATATGGATCACTTGGAAGAATCACCACTTAGCCCAATGGGAATTTGTCTTCCCGGGCCCTATTTTTGTAATTTTTATTTTTGAACTTATTTGGCATACATTCGCCTTTATTGTAAGAATTTTATAATTGCATTTCATGCATTAGATTGTGTGGTTAGGGTTAGATGTATGTTGGTGGATTATGGGTTGAAGAAATTCAACCAATTATTCAAAGAAAAAAAAGCCTTCACAAGATCAAGCCCAAAGGAAGCCATGTCCAAAAGAAGAGCCTACATTTAAAGGTATGATTTTTGCAGGTACAAAAGTTAGTGGCAACATGGATTGATGATGTGGCAAGATTCCCTCCATTGATCCATTTAGGCATGGCATTCATCTCCTCCCTAGGATGTGTGCTTGTTTGCCTTGATCTTGGCCATTTTTCATCCAAGGGCCACCATTAATTCATCCTTATGGAAACCCTAATCCACCCTAGGAACTCTATAAATTCATGGCATTGGTACATGTATGACAATTTTTGCTCATTTATGAAATGTCTATTTCTCTCTTCTAAGGTGGGTAACCTTTGGAGTTTTTTTTCCTTGGTTCTTTGAACCAAGTGGAGTAGCCCTCCATTGCTAACCTAGCTTGGGTTGCTAGGATAGCTCTTAGCTATTCTCTCACCTTTTCCATTGGGATTAGGATTGAGGATGAAAATCTTAGCCTACGGTGGTCGTTTTCCTCCCGAAAAATGTTTATCCGAGAGCTTAACTCGTAAGATCGCTCTACGGATCCGCCAAGGGTATTCTTTATTTTATTGTCATCACATTTCACCCACATTCACTCTCTAAATTTCAGCCACAGAAATCACACACAAATCACTTTTATTTTATTGCATTTTTATTTCCTTCATTCCATTACTTCTTCTTCCACTTTTCTCTTCATTTTATTTTATTTTTTTTCTTCATGCTTCATGCCATCATCTAACATCTAACTCTCGGCCATTGCATCATCTAGCATTAATTTAGTATCTTGCATTTTAATTCTATTATTTTCTTCTCTTTATTTTAAGTTTGCACAACACTAGTCACCCGAGCACTTCTTGAATAATTGTGGGTTTGAACACGGATCCTTTTCCTAAGGAATTTTGTGTCAAGTAGTGTATGCTCTGTTTTATGATGAACGACTTCTTCCATGGTCTCATGTTTTGAGAATGTTTATGTCCATGTATCATGATTTATTTACCGAATATACAAAATGTTTTACACGCATACTCCTTTATGAATGAAACAAGAAAACGAAACGTATGAAACCTTGATTAAGTGAGGGTTGGGGTGGTATTGGCCATGTCACTGTCCAGGGATGGACCATGATTCTTGCCAGTAAAGGGCCATGTACACGCACTCTGCCTACCCCCCTTTGGCACAAACTCCTCCTTAATCCATGATATGAAAACGATGAACAAGAATATGATTCCCACGATTTGAAAGTGAATGTGAACACAAGCATGTTTCCCAATTTGAGAAAAAGATGTGAACATGATTTTATTCAGCATTCATGTGTTTGTTGCACTTCTTACTAAGCATTAGGCTTATAGTTTGAACCTTATGATGTAGGTGACGAAACAGCAGGTGAGGACTTCAGTCTAGAAGGAAATGCCTAGGTCTGGTTGTTGGTTGCTGCTCATGGTGATGATTTTTGGCTGGGAAGCAATTTTTAACCCGCGGAGTGTTGCTTTCAGTACGATTTAGTAAGATCGATGATATGATTGCATGAATGGGAAATGAATTTCTTTATGTTAACAGATATTTGACTTATTAAGTACGAGTTTAAGTTTAAAAAGATTCCAAATTTAAGATTCTTCTCTATGTGATAAGTCTTCCGCTATGAACTTAAGTTAAGGATTACGAGGTCTATGTGTATGGAGATTTTTGGAAAAAGGGAGTTAAGTTTTTAAGAAGAAGGAGGGAATGAATTGAAGTCTCAACTTTGATCAATAATCGGTAGAGGTTTGGTTACTGTTGAGTGGTGGATGCTGGATGAATGTGTCATTCGGCTAACGTCACCGGAAGATGTTAAGTATTATTGATCGTTGGATGCTGGGTGATTGAGTCATCCGTCTAACGTCATCGGTGGATGTGTTCTGTGAATGTGAGCGGTAGATGTCGTCTGCCAAGTTAATGAAGTCACGTGGGTAACACGTGGTCGGACCAGTGGATGTTGAGTGTTACTATTCATCGGTGGATGTTGTGTATTTATGATGATCGGTGGATGCTGGATGAATGTGTCATCCGGCTGACGTCACCGGAAGATGTGAGTATTGTTGAGCAGTGGATGTCGCTCGACAGAAATGACCGGTGGATGCTGGGTGAATGAGTCATCCGGCTAACGTCATCGATAGATGTTGAATATTACTGTTGAGCGGTGGATGTCGCTCAACAAAAATGACCGGTGGATGCTGGGTGAATGAGTCATCCGGCTGACGTCATCGATAGATGTGAGATATTACTGTTGAGCGGTAGATGACACTCGACAAAAATGACCGGTGGATGTGAACAACAAAGGTTAATTCGATTGTTTGTTTATTCTTTTCTTTAAATAGATATTTCCCCAAACCATTTTAAATGACTTCGAATTTGATTGGAATTTCTTTAAAAATGTATATATATACACACAAAAAAAAGAATTGGGTTGACATTTTGATTACGAATATGATTATACGAAATTCTCGAACCGTTGGGTTTCGGGTCTTGACAATTATAGTATCAGAGCGACCCGAGTTTTAAAATCGGTTCTGTAGACTGCCTACCAGCACAAATCACCACATGAGTACTCTCCAGCAACTGTAAGTGTTTACAATTTTAGTAATGTCATTCAAGGTTAAGATGTGTTTATGATAATATGTTAGGATTTCCAAGATGGTGAGAGGTCAAGGCAACGAGGATAGTAACACTATTGCCCATCTAACGGAGTTGGTGATTCGCCAATCCCACCAGATTAAACAACTTGTGGCTACTAGGGAAGAGCAAGGCAACTCTAGTTTGAATGCAACCCATGATCATGGTGGCGAACGTTTTCACCGACTTCGACCCCCGACATTTAATGGTCGAGTTTTGGATCCTATCCATGCTGAGGAATGGATTCAAAAAATTGAAGACATGTTTATGTATGCAAAGGTTGATGAAGGAGACAAGGTCACATATGCTGTTTTTGTAACACCCGACATTTCGGCCAGGTGAATTTTTCTGACCATTCTCATTGTTACCCTTTATTTAACCTTTATGATTAAATTTAACGTTGAGGCAAATTCATTACAAGTTGAGTAAAACTAGGTTGAGTGGCAATTTTGTAATAAAGATTGAAGGATTAGGTATAAATAGAAAATGGAAACCTTAAATCTCATTTAAACCTCACTGCAGCCGACATTTCCTCTCGGCGACTCCCTTCTTCTCTGGAGCCTTTTTCCTCCCCAGCAACTGGTTTTTCAGCCTCCACTCCGATAACCCGCATTCTAGGTAAGATTTTGACAATGTAGATGCCGGGTAGTCATTTAGAACTCTGTTTTCAGTTGAACTTGTACTAAAAAAGTTATGATCGTTGAGATGTGCTTTCTGAGTTTTTTCGTTTTGTGATCGTAGTTGAGGCTTTGCTGTTGTCTTTTGTATCTAGATGTTGTGTGTGAGTTTTGTCGTTTTGTGTCCGGTGTATTTGTTGTGTGTTTTTTATGATTGGTGGTGCTGGATGAATGTGTCATCCGGCTGACGTCATCGATAGATGTTGAATATTACTGTTGAGCGGTGGATGTCGCTCGACAAAAATGACCGGTGATTTCTAGCTGATGAGTCATCCGTCTGAGGTAACGGTGGATGTGTTGTCTTAGAATGTGACGTTGGATGTATCGTCTGGCCGAATTTAAGGAAATCACGTGTTAACACTGGTCTCACCGGTGGTGTTGTGTGTTTGTCGATGATCGATGGATACTGAAGAATGTGTCATCCGGCTGACGTCATCGGTATATGGAGTAGTTACTGTTGAAAGCTGTGGATGACGCTAAAACCAGAATTGAGCGTTGATTGACTCAGAGGTTAACGCGATGTCTTTTGATTCTTTTCTTTAAATAGATGTTTATCAAAATATTTTAAATGACTTCGAATTTGATTGGAATTTCTTTAAAACG